>JAGFMF010011928.1:2610532-2644983 GCA_019455555.1 Galemys pyrenaicus | reverse complement strand
TTCTGCATCCTGCTCTGTCTGGTGGATTCTCTCACCACCCCCATACCTCTGGCCTGTACCCCAGCTCTTGTATGCATAAATAAATAAATCTTTAAAAAACAAAAACAAAAAACCAATAATTTTTTTTAAATGAGCAAAAGACAGAATATTTTACCAAGAAGATATATGGGTCTCAGAAGACACACATGAAAAGCTGCTCAATGCTAGTCATCTTTTGAGAATGACAGATCAAAACCACAAGATACCACTGTATGCGGATTACAGTGTCTACAATTCAAAACACTTAACATGCCAAGTGTTGGCAAGTATGTGGGAGAGCTGGAACTCTCACACCGGTGGTGAGAGTGTACAATGACGCATCCACTTTGTAAAACAATTTGGCAGTTTCTTAAAAAGTTAGATATACACCGACCAGCCACTGCACCCCGTTATTTATTCAAAGGCAGGGAAGCAGATGCCCACACGACTTGCACACAAATGCTCACAGCAGCTTTATTTAGAATTGTCCTCCACTGGAAATAACCCTAATATTCATCAAAAGGAGTGGACAAATAGTGGTATATCCAGAAATGATGTACCACAATTGCCTGGTACTGGGTAGTGAAAAGGAAAAAAAAAACTATTATAGGGCCTCCCTGGTGGCGCAGTGGGTTAAGCAACACACTATGAAGCAAACCGCAGCCACTGTAGCACGAGTGCGATCCCTGCTGCCGGCCAGGGAGGGGACCCACATAGCATGGCAGACCTCTCCTGCTGTGCCCGCTGCTCCCCTCAGCAGTGTGCTTCCATTGATCTGCCTGTTCTGCTCCCCGCTCTGTCTGTGGTGAATCCTCTCACCCCCCACACCTCTGGCCTGTACCCCAGTGCTTGTATGCATAAATAGATAAATCTTTAAAAAAAAAAAACTATTATAAAAGCAACAACATGGATGAATCTTGAAATAGTTGTGGTAAGTGAAAGGAGACAGAGAAAAACAGTGTCCAGAAAACGCAATGAATCTGCTGGAGATGGGCAGTGGCAGGAGAAGACTGGGAGTGATTGCTAGGTTCATGATCTTGAGTGTGGTAATAGTTTCACAGGTATATACATATATCAAAATTTGCCAAATTGTACAATTTAAACATATGTATTTTAATTGTATGTTAATTATACCTCAAAGCTATTAAAAAAAAAAAAATCAGTCAGGGGTTTCCTCAACTGTCCCTGCCAGCACGGAAGTGGAGCACCTGGTCCGTTGTGGAGCCTCCCAGAAGGCCATTGCCTGCGCTGCACTGCCACCCTCTGGCCGGGGCTACCTCTTTGTGCTGGCCAGGCAGAGGCCCTGCCCAAGGGGTGCCTCCCCAAGGGTCTTAGTTATTGCTACCCCAACTAGGGCCCAGGAGCAGCAGCAATTTTGGATACCACAAAGGTTGATGGGCTGTGCAGTGAAGTGAGGATGTAGGGGAGAGTAGCCAAGATGTCGGGGAGGAGGGTGACAGGGGCGATGGGAAGGGTCACAGCCACTCCTCAGCTGCTCAGTGGGAGGGGCCATCCGGGTCAGCATGGAGGGCTGTTCACGTGCCGTGGGAGGCTGATGGGCAGGACCCCAAGGGCAAGGCCTGCATGATGGGGCCCAACACAGACGGCTGCATCGTGTGCAGGAAAGCAGAGCAGGGACTGTTGCTCCAGACTTACACGTCCTGTGGGATCTAGTGACAGCTTGAGAGAGTGGGAGGCAGGGTCTGTTCAGAACAACGTGTGGGTGTAGATGTCAGAGATGTGACACCCATTTCCCTGGGCTGCTCTGGGGGAGGTGGCTCCTTAGCTGACTGAATCTGAGTCACCAAAGTGATAGGTGTTGCCTGGCTGGAACAGAGGGCCATTGTTTTCAACAGATGAAAAATGTGCCAGCTGGAAGAGGCCCATTCAACCCAATGTTTACACATGAGGAACCGAGGGCTAGGGGGACAGGAAGTGACTTGCCCATGACCCAGAAGGAGCTGATGGCAGAGCCATGGTGTTCAGTGGCTCTCAGCCCTCAGTCCCAAGCAGTTCCCTTCACTCTGGGTCAAGGTAATTTTCAGTGTGGTTGCCCAAATGGGACTCTGGGATTGCTTCCACCTCTGGCAATTGTGGGTGATACTGCAGTGAACATGGATGGACAAGCAAGACCCTGGTATCTACCCAGAAGTGGAATTGTTACAGGGCAACCCTGAAATAAAATGGGTTGTCCTGACTGGGTTCTCACCCGCACATTTGAAAGGCACTTATAATAGGGCCTCCCTGGTGGCACAGTGGATTAAGCAATGCACTATGAAGCAAACCGCAGCCACTGTGGCACAAGTTTGATCCCTGCCGCTGGCCAGGGAGGGGACCCACATGGCGCAGAAGACCTCTCCTGCCTAGCTCGCTGCTGCCCTCAGCAGTGTGTTTCAGTCAGTCTGCCTGTTCTGCTCCCCACTCTGTCTCTCGTGAATCCTCTCACCGCCCTGGACTCTGGCCTGTACCCCAGCTCTTGTATGTATAAATAAATAAATCTTTAAAAAAACAAAAAGCAAAAACAAAGGCACTTATAATAAGCACCCACTGCAGGCACACACAACAAAGGTTAATAAAGGGTTTTATTTTACAAAAGAAGTGGAAATAAAGAAATGAATAACACAAGGAGAAGAGAGGGATACAAATCCGTAAATGTCCTACCAGATCCTCCAAGCTGAAACCCAACAGCACACTGAGAGCTGGTTCCGAACGAAGAGCACTCCCAAGGCCCACATGTCTGGTTTTAGACCCAGCCTGGCTGCTTAACTCTACCCTCAGTTCCCAGTGATCCACTCTTCGATGATGGCCTTATAGGATTTGTGTTTTGGGGATTTTGTTGGTCTGGAGTGGGAATTGGGAGTCCATAAAACTATTTGTGTAATCCTTTCAGGACTACCTTTCCCCCTAACAGACTTGCTGGCTCACATAGTAATTCTATTTTTAGCGTTTTGAGGATCTGCCGTATTGTCTTCACACCACTGCACCATTTTACATTCCTGCCAGTAGTGTAGAGTTCCTGTTTCTCTACATCCTCACCAACACTGTTATTTTCTGTTTTTGTTTTGTTTTGTTTTTGATAGAAGCCATCCTAATGGGTATATACTAGATCCCTTTTTATAAACACCAGTCATTTTGGATGAGGACCCACCCTCGAACCCAAACGTAAATGGTTAAATAACTTTGACCCTAAGAACAAAAAAGAGAAAAAGGTTATATAAACTTTCCTCTGAGTCTTGCTTTCTTATAGACACAGCAAAAGCTGGAGGCTTTTCGACTAACCTTAAGCAGAGCTCCAAGGCCAGCTGGAGACTGAGATCACACAGAGGATGGGGGTACCCAGAGCTGGGGTGCTTCAACAGAGACTCAAAACTCCAGATACCTGAAGAAATGCCTCTTCATGCTTCCTCTATGAAGTGTCCTGTGACAAGTCAGTGAAATTCAGTCACATCCACATGTCTTTGCCCCTACCGTTTTCAGCCAGTAAAATTTAGCTCCTTTGTTCTCAACTCTGGGTCCCAAAATCTATGTAACCCCATTTCCTTTCCTAACTGGGGAGGCAGGCTTGAATAGATTTTTCCCCCCATTTTCTTGCTTGTTGACTTGCCGTAAGCCTATCAGTGCTTTTAGCACCAATGTCTTAGGTATTTTGATCCCATCTGGGCACTGGGCACATTACATTGTAGAGGTCACCCTAATCACCATCTTAACATGATCATCTGCAAAGATGATCTTTGCAGCTTAGGACTTTAACATCTTTTTAAGAGACACAATTCAACCCATAATACACACACACACACACACAATACATAGTTTATATTTGGGTTTTCACATCAATAATATACTTTTCAAAACTTGGGATTTTTTGGTTGTTTCCTCCCACGTAACTGTTTGTAGGTAGCTATTGTCAAGTTCACATGTGATTTTCCCTCCAGGGATGTCTGCACCCAAATTTCCCCGTTTTTATAAGCATACCACTCATACTGGATTAGGGCCCACATTAAGAATTGCATTTTAACTTTAAAAATCTTCAAAGATCCTATTTCTAAATACAGTCATATTATGGGATGCTGGGGGTTAGACCTGTACATTATGAGATCAGGGAGCATGATTTAGTCCATAACACCCTTCATTCAATACCTACTCTTTAATCCATCTACCTATATGTTTAACCATCTGCACTGAGTTTAATAATGTCCTCCAGGGGCCTCCCTGGTGGCACAATTGGTTAAGTAACGCACTATGAAGCGGACTGCAGCCACTGCAGCACGAGTTCGAACCCTGCCACCGGTCAGGGGGGTAACCCACATGGAACAGCAGACCTCTCCTGCCTTGCCCACTACTGCCCTCAGCAGTGTATTTCAGTCAATCCGCCTGTTCTGCTCCCCATTCTGTCTCTCGTGAATCCTCTCACCGCCCTGGACTCTGGCCTGTACCCCAGCTCGTGTATGTATAAATAAATAAATCTTTAAAAAAAAAATAATGTCCTCCAGATATTCATTTCCACCCAGAAATTTTGAATGTGGCTATTTGGAAATGGGGTCTTTGTAGATGTAATTAAGGGTCAAGATAAGAACATACTAGGTAAGGATGATTCCTAAATGCACATGAGAAAGGAAGGGTCTTAGGCCAAGGACAGGATGGGGCTCAAAGAAAACACTTTGCTGTTCCCACAGGCTGGTAAACAAGAGGTTAAACAAGCCTGATGACTCTAGGCACATACTGCCATAAATTTCTTTGACCTGTTTTTATGACTAATTTTTCCCCAGCATGGGCACTCCTACGCTATCTCTTTGCGACTTATCAAGTTGGCTGCTATGAAAGAAAAAAAAAAAAAAACAACAGACCTTGAGATAAGACAGGGATGAGGGCAGATCACAAGGGACTGAGGTGATGGTGCACGGGTGAAATGGTGGTGGGAATTCCCTGGGGACTACAAAGGATGTCAAATATAATTAAATAAATCTAAAAAAAAAAAAAAAAAGATGCTCACGCTGGAGCTGTGGACACACGCAGTCTCAAGCTTCACTTGAGCACGGTCACAAGCCTGCGCGACCACCAAGCTGCAGCTGATTGGTGCCCATAATGAGCAACAATAAGTGGTCTGTAGCCTAGTCCCCTTTCCTTGCTTTCTCAGCCAAGAGTTTAATTCTTTTGTTCTCAAGTCCCAGTCCTAAAGCCTATATAGATCCCTATAGGCATGGAGAGCCTCTCATGCCCCAAGAGGTATCCTCAGAGACACTGATTCCTTGTCTGCCTTCACTGGTATCTAGAATGCTCTTTTCACTCTTGACCAGAGCTCTCAAGAGCCCTTTCCTGGACAGGGAGCAGGAGCCCTTGGTCCATCCCTGACTTCCAGTGGCTGGAGCAGCCAACAGAGGCTGGTAGTCTCCTAGCTTATCCACCTGTGCTGTGGAGGTTATGAGTGGCCAAGGAGCCCCAGATCAGCTAGCTGCCTTGTCTGGTGACAAAACCAGACAGTTTCTTTGTAAGAAACAAAAGAGCACATAGAAAAGGTGATATGAAGATGGAGGCAGAGACTGAAGTCATATGGTTATAAGCTCAGGAAGAAAGGACCCTTCTCTAGGCCCTTCAGAAGGAACATGCCCTTCTAGCACCTTGATTTTGGACTTCTGGCCTCTAGAACTGAAAGTGTATGTGTGCATATGTGTGTAGTCACCAAATTAATATGACAGCACCAAGAAACAAATATACCATCTAGTCATCCACATCATTCACCCACTCGCCACTCACCCATCCACCATCTGCCCATCCATTATAACCCATCTGGTCTACTTGCCTCCTGCCTTGGACACGTCCACTGTGTAAAGGAGCTGAGGGCTGGGCCAGGAGCTGTGGGAGGCTGAGAAGTCTGGGGGATCAGAGAAAGCGTCAGGAAGGACTGTCTGCGCTGGGTTCTGAAGGGAAAGCACAATGGAGGCAAACTGAGAAAGCAGGAGAGGCTGCAGCACACAGAGGAGTGGTGCTTGTGAGCAGAAGTAGCCAGGTGCCTGGGCCCAGGTGACAAGCTGGTCGTGCACACATCTATCCTCTCACTGAGCCAGGACTGGTTTGACTGAAGAGTCCTCTTGAGAGGCCAAGTTAGTGCTTAGTAGGAAAGCGAGAGTCCACCCAGAAGGAAGAGCTGGGAATAGCAGGCCGACAAGCTGCACCAGCTGGTAACGGTGTAGAGGGCATGGTGGCCAGTTACCTACCAGCAGGGACCAGCTCAGGGCTTGAGGCGCTCCCTAAAGGAGGGGCGTGTGGCAGGAGTACCCTGGGAATAGAAGACGGCAACCCCCTCCACCTCCCCTGGCCCAGCTTGACAGACAGCAGCTGGCAAAGTAGAAAGCTGGTTTGTGGAAGGCCAGACTGAGCGTCACCTGCCAGAGAACAGAAGGATCTGGGGCTGAGATGATACTTGATAGCTGGCCCAGCAGTGGGCCTCATCTCTAAAGATTTTAAAATAGTGTTTTTATTTGCTTACCTGCTTTCCGTGATATGCTGGTAAGGGTTCAACAAGAACTGCAGGTGGACTCGAGGGAGAGGTGGTGGCCCATGTGCCTTTTAGAGGAAAAGACTGGCCACTGGGTACTCCAGGCTGCCGGAGTGAGGGAAGCGCAGGGTGGCTGGTGCCACTACCCTGTAGTGTCTCCAACCCCTTGCATCACTGTTCCTCTTCCCCTCTGCTCTGCCCTCTTCCCTGCTTCCACAAAGAGCGCTTCTATAAAATGGGCATGGCCACAGTATGCTGCACAGAGATGCTGAGACGCCTAAGTGAAGTAATTCACAGAAGACACCCAGCTGCTTAAATGTTAGTAATTTTCACCATTATCATCCTCCAGCAAAATTCACAGGCCCAACAGACCCAATCTCAAAAGCTGATTCTCCAGTCAGTGATTTCTCCCTCCTCTACTCTGCTAAAGGCAAGTCATCTTGGCACTAAAGCACTCCTACTTTACACTGACAGCTGGGTATCAGTCTAGCTAATACGACTGCATTCCCTTTCGGGCCTCCTTGGTGGTACAAGGGGTTAAGTCGCAACACTATGAAGCCGTCCGCAGCCACTGCAGCCTGAGGTCAATCTCTGGCCAGGGAGCTGACCCACATGGTGCAGCAGACCTCTCCTGTCTCACCCGCTGCTCCCCTCAGCAGTGTATTTCAGTCAGTCTGCCTGTTCCCCACTCTGCCTCTAGTGGACTCTTTTAACCCCCATACCTCTGGCCTACACCCCAGCTCTTGTACACATAAATAAATAAATCTTTAAAAAAGACTGCATAGGGGCCTCCCTGGTGGCGCAGTGGGTTAAGCAACGCACTATGAAGCAAACCGCAGCCGCTGTATCACAAGTTCGATCCCTGCTGCCAGCCAGGGAGGGGACCCACATGGAGCAGCAGACCTCTCCTGCCTCGCCCGCTGCTGCCCTCAGCAGTGTGTTTCAGTCAGTCTGCCTGTTCTGCTCCCCACTCTGGTGAATCCTCTCAACTCCTGTGACTCTGGCCTGTACCCCAGCTCTTGTATACTTAAATAAATAAATCTTTAAAAAAATAAATAAATAAAAAATAAAAAAAGACTGCATCCCCTTTGAAGGTAAGGACCAGATTAATATTTATATATAGAGGGTACTCAAATATTTTGCCAACAGATTATTCAAAATGATTTTATTTTTAAACACTATATATACATTTATAAATGCACATAAACGTATATACATGGCTTAGGTAGCTGTTTGAGGACAAGTGTCTACTAGGAAATGGTTTTCTACAAGAGCTAAATGTGGAAAATAACACGATACGTGAATACAAAGAATAGCTATAGGTTTTCATATCAAGAACAGTCCCTTACCCTGACCTCCATTCCTAGATGATCATCACAGGCCAAACACTTGAATCAAGAACAGCATTTCAGGGTGCTGCTTCCCAGCTGTAAAGGACTGCATCAAAGCACCCAGAATGGAAACGTGCTGGGACCAAAGAAGTGATGACTCCCCTGCTGCCGACCTCAGTGAACTTACTCCCCTTGCCTCACAAGGACATCAGAAAGATCCTCGGTTCCTTCCAGCTTGAGATTCTGAAAAAGATCAAACATGTGAACTTTGCTATCCTGAGAATATGAGGGCCATAAAACAAAATCCTAATTGTTTGTAGCGACTACAAACCATGGCTAAACCATGATAGTAAGTAAAGTTTGGTCATAGCAAACAATTTGTATGATAAAGCTAGTTTCAAATCACAAGGCCAAAAGGCCAAAGGTAGCCATCTCTGGCTCTCATTCCTGCAGCAAGTCTCCTTTGCAGAAGGCCCAACAGTAAAACTGTTTGCCATGGAAGGAGCTGAGCAAGTGGATGGAGAGGCCACCAGGAACTACAACACGTACTTATGAATTCCTTCTGCCAAGGCCTTCTCCCTCCCACCCCTATACAGACCTTCTCTCTACCTCTCAATTCTTCCCACACCGAGCACTCTGCAACCACATGAATTCTCCACCAATCTCAGGCAGTTGATCTCTCAAGACTGTTTAAGGATAGTCAGAAGCCTTTCTGCCCCTCTGCTCACCTGGCTCTGGAAGTGGGTGTGCTTACCAACCCCATCCAGGCACTCTGGGGTTGCAGTGCCACTTGGGCAACAGGGTGAAATCAGCAGTAATAGTTTAACTTTGGATACAGGAGACTCTGAGCTTTGGGTGCACCCTACACTTTAGGAGAACACACACATAGTACCTACACCCAAAAAGATCCCCCATAACGGCTCAGCAGTGAGACTTCCATGTGTCAAACGGATGGCTTTTGTGATCCCCCGGCCCCAGAGGGGCTCCTTTCCAGAGCCAATTGTGGGTATCTTGTCAGGATGATAGTATATGTCCTTTCATCTGTTATTTTCTCAGTCATTTTTTCTTCACATAATTTGCTTCTGACTCAAATTTTAGGAAGTGTCAGGAACCGCACAGAGACATTCTCACTACCATCTTCCACAAACATGGGCAGGTGCTGCATGCCCCAGCCTGACCTCATGACTCCTGAAAAGGACACACCTCTCTAGTCCGCCACCGCTGCTCAGCCAGCAGCCATGGGAGTTTAGTGTTCCTGGGCTGAAAACCATTCCGAATGCTCTGATGCGCAGACACTCAGTCTTGGGGGCTGAGCTGGGTATTCTGTTCAGGTCTCAGGTATGACCTGCCAGGCCCGTGGCTAAAGACGCCTGCGCGCCACACTTGGAAACATGCAGCACTAGGCCCAGCTCTGTGTCTCTTCTACATCTGTTCCCCACCCAAAATCAGAACCAGTTTCAGCCAGATGGACAGCTTCTTCTTCTCTGAGGTCACTGAGCCTGGAAACTGCCAAGAGAAAAGGTGGTCCTGCTCCCAGCAGCAGCTGTACTACTCAGGCAGTTCTGTCAGGGAACCTCTTCTCCTTTGGGCCTGACAGCCACTCAAAGCCAAGCCAGGCCTGGGACATGAAGCCAGTCTTCTCTGCTCCTGATTGCATTATGAGGCCAGAGATCAGGAAATGGCATGTGCTTCCACCAACACCTATTTTGGCTACCATTCCATTCTAATCTAACCAGTCCTCTCAAGCAATACTTCCATCTGCACACAGGTATCACTCTAATACCCACCTCTCACCTCTGGGGCAGCAAACCTGCCTGGAGGAAGTTTAGGCTCTAAGTGGTGGTGTACAGCGGCAGCTCGGCACTGTGAGACAAAGGGAAGCTCTAGGTCTGAGCTACAGCCTAGGCACAGTCCTCGACTTCAAATGCCAAAGTCTGCATCAGGGACCACTCCCTGGAGACACTAAAGGATGTCAGGTCCCAGGCAGTACAGACATGCAGGCCTGTGGATGGCTGCCTCGAAGGTGCGTCCCAGGTAGCACCAATAGGCTTCTGGGAAGGTGGGTCTCCGCTGGCTCTTTCAGTAACTGTCCCACACTGCATCAACTCTGCTGCCGGGCACAGTACAAGGAGCCTGGCACCTTCACAGCAGGCAATTCTGCTGTCACTTTCCTGTGAAACGTATCTCTGCTCCCAAGACCCTCTTCACTGCTCTTGGTGGCCACTGCCTCCGTGTTTTACTAGCTCCTCTCTCCCCCCACAACTTCCTCCCTTTCATCCTTATCTCTTTTCTCTGCTGTAGCCGTGTGTCTTGACTTTGGCACTATAGAATTTGGCCTTTAAAGCCTTGATACCCAAGGATGTAAAAATGACTTTATCAAGTTTAGAACTGCCATCACAATTTCAACATTTAAAATCTTCCCATTTGTGCCTTCCTGGTGGCGCAGTGGGTTAAGCAAAGGACTAGGAAGCAAACCACAGACACTGCAGCACGAGTTCGATCCCTGCTGCTGGCTGGGGAGGTGACCCACATGGTGTGGCAGACCTCTCCTGCCTCGCCTGCTGTTCCCCTCAGCAGTGTGTTTCCGTCAATCTGCCTGTTCTGCTCCCTGCTGTCTCTGGTGAATTTTCTCACTCCCACACCTCTGGCCTGTACCCCACTTCTTGTATGGATAAATAAATAAATTTTAAAGAATAAAATAAAATCTGCCCATTTGGGTCCTCATTATTTTCATTGCTAATCACAACTGATAGCCTTTTATTAAGTTGCTCCTCAAGCCCTGCTTAATCCTCTGGGTTGAAGGCAATGCATGTTATACTGTATTTAGGAGGTCTCCCATGAGAGATCTAACAAAAAGTTCAAAGAGGTTGACAAAGAGAACACGCCTTTGCTTACCAGCTTTACCTACCTTTTCATTGGCCAAATGTAGGAGACAGGCAAAGGCCAGGGGTATAGAAAGGTTTTGAGCCATGAGGGGAGGCAGGCTGTGAAACAAAGAGGCAAGTACTTAGCTAGCCCATTGTGATTCTGGGCATTTACTTGGCACAAGTGAAACAAAATACTGCTCTTTTAAGTATGATTATATACATCCAGCGAACAACCTAATGAGAAACTGGGAAATATTTCAGATGCATTTTATAAGCTGGCTTTTCTAGTTTCGTGTTTGGAAATAAAATATCTCTTGTTTCAATTCAGGCACTGGAGCACAAAAATGCTGTATAGAGTTGGTCTATAGTAACTCATTTCTCGATGCAAAAAGGAAACAAAACTGCACTCATCTGCGCAGTGATCTGCTCCCCTAAGGGTCGGGGTCAGAGCACTCTCCACTGGGCTCTGGGGGGACGAGGGCGGGGCACACAGCGGGTCTGACTGGCACGTACCTCTTCCGCAGGTCCTTTGTGAGTCCACTGAACATCTTCTCATCAGCTACCTCCTCTGGGGCCCCTTCTTTTCCAGTTTCACTGTGATTTGCCTAATAGAAGACATTTGCAGATCAGACATTCAGGGCCAGTTCACTTTTGAGAGTGACATTAACTTACAAAATGTTATCTCCAAAAAGAAACATCTACATCCGAATGAAATCAAAACAACTTCTTATGACATTTGGGGGGGTAAAGATCAATAAGGGGACCAATATACCTCCACCCTGGGTGATGAAACTGACATTTACTGAGTTAGAGTAATCATGGATATCAACAACTGGTATAATCCCAGGCAGCACAGAATCCATAACCCTAAGTTATTCACACTTTCCACTTAAAATACACACAAATAGGAACTGTCTCCTTGCCAAACAGTTATAAGACTCAAAATGCATATATGGGGTGTGGGGGAGGGATAGGACTGGGGGACAGTACAGCCAAAATACTGGCAAAGCGTCCACTCATTATTCTTTCTTTCTCAGTGTAATTTTATGTTTGAATATCTTCGCATTACAAGTTTAAAAAAAAAAAAAACAACACCTTTAATTAACCAGAATCCCTGGACAAGAGGGTGTTATTGTAAGTCTTTAAATTCTAAGAAAAACAGAAACCCCTTCCTACTTTTAAAATGCATATTTTCCTTACATTTGTATCCCATTCTGTTTTAGTTGATAAAGTCTTACGAATGGAGTGAAGCTTTATTTGATAAATAAGACAACATAGCTTAGGGTCCTCAATAAAATCATGAATTTTCCCTTCTCAGCCAGCAGGTGAGATAATGGTTGAACTTGGAAAACTCAGAACACTCCCAGAGCAGAAGAGGTTCAGAAGGTAAGCTGGAAGGATTCTATTTAGGTAAGAGCTCTATTTACTTGGCACGAGAGAAACAAGGTCTTACCTTGCTCTGACTTTAATTTCTTTTTTACTATTTCCAACATAGAATACATTTCCCCAATTAGGGCCTCCCTGGTGGCTCAGTGGGTTGAGCACCCCACTGTGAAGCATCCACTGCACAAGAACGTGGGTTCAATCCCTGGCCAAGAAGGTGACCCACGTGACGCAGCAGACCTCTCCTGCCTCGCCCACTGCTCCCCTCAGCAGTGTGTTTCTGTTCATCTGCCTGTTCTGTTCCCTACTCTGAATCTGGTGAATCCTCTCACACCAGCGCCTCTGGCCTGTACCCTGGCTCTTGTATGCATAAATAAACAAATCTTTAAAAGAAAAAGAATACATTTTCCCAATCAGAGTTACTAAATCAAAGGGCTTAAATATTTTATGGCACCTGAAATGTTACAACTTGCTTTCTGAAAGAAAAATTGTCAACTTAAATTGCATCAGTAGTGAATAAGTACTCCAATTTTTCCTCAACTCCATTCTGGAAAATGTTGTCTAATAGTTAAAAATTGTTACTTTAAAGCAGCATAAAGAGCTTTCTTTATATTTTTTCCATTATCAGAAAGGCTGAATAACCTCCCATGCATTAGAGTTACCATCGGTATCACCTTTGTTTATCACCCCTGTGTGACCTGCCTAATCATATACCGCAATCATTTCTCTCTGAGGTGTGGTGTCACTCTTCCTTTTATTTCTGAATGAATGCTTTCTACATTAGTGCAAATGACCGTGGAGCTCCAGACATCAACCACTTTCTCCCCACATCTGGGCACCCACACAGTAAGTGGAACACAATACCTTTGTGTCTGTTTGCTTGGAAAATTCTGTCAGCAAACTCCACATATTCTGCTTCAATTTCTTCATGTCCATCTTTTTGGCAGTCTTGGCATAATGAATTTCAATTTTATTTACCTGAAATAGGTACGTGACAAAATAAAACTAAGCAGAAGAGAGAACATTTGCTGTCAACTCATCGTAAAATCAAAAGCCAAAATCTAGTTAAAACAAGGAGATATAGAGCTTTCTTTGGCTACACTAAAATAAAATCCCTCATTTCGATCTAACTCCTACTGCAATCTACATTACGGCAAACCCGGATTTCCAGTGTAAAAGAGATAGTGTTTCAAATATGTATGAAAGCACCAGATCTGTTACCTGATATGGAATAAATAGATGTTTAAGGCATAACAATTTAACTCGAAGTTAATATGGTTTCAAGAGCCAAATAGCCAGCCTCATTCAGTCAGCATCAAACCCACGTTCTCTGCCTGCAGCCCTCATCACATACTTGACTCGTGTAACTGATATGCCTCAGTCACAGCGTTTATGACTGTTCCTTTGGAGAGATATGTAGTTCCATACAAACCTAATTCACATCAGTTCATTCCCTAGATGCCTATTTGAGAGCCAGCCATTTGGAGAGCAAAGGATCAAAATGAAAAAAACACACGCATTCAGACCAACTCAACAATCATAGGGAGGCAAATGAAGTAGCTCTCAGGCAAACAACATAAAATACAATTCTTGGCTTCATCCCTACCTTTTGAGGCTCAGTTACCAGATTTGACTCCCCGTAAGTGGTGATGTCTAATCCTTGGACCTCAGGTGCATCATCATCCTCTTGTGTTGTCGTAGGTGGATGGCAAGAATTAGATGTAAGGTCAAAGTTCCCAACTGGACTCACGAATAAGTCATCTGATTCTCCATCATCACTGTCAGCAGCCTGAGCAAGGAAACAGCTTTTCAAGTTTGGCAGAAGCTGTCTGAGAGGTTTAGAGATACCACTGAAACAGATTCCTTATTTTCACAGCAAGAGCAAACCACCTGAGAGTTCATTACATGGGTCAAACCTAGGACGAACTTCTAGGTGTCTCCCGTTATCCTCCTGTTAACTAAGATCCCTGCAGTGAGAGTTAAAAGGAATTCATGCCCATAGTTGCCACAGTATCTCTTTTGGCTTTTCCCTCTTCTATTACTTGCAGTTGCCACCTCAGTAGCACTGATTACTCACGGAAGGGATATTAAGATTAGTATAAACTAAGATCTGAAGATGGGAAATGACTTGTATAAACTCAGTGAGAGAATCGAAATCAGAAATACAAGCCTGTTATCTTGAGGTCCATGCCACAGACTGCTCCCCCATTCGATCATGCCATCTTTACATGCCTAAGTACTTAGTTTCATTTCCTCAACCAAAGGATTAGCTCCCAAGAGCAAGAATAGTATCCCTTTTCCTTTGAAATGCCAAAATATCTAAACTAAGTGCTTTGCAAAGCCTAAAGACTCCATCCACACAATGACCGGTTTATTGGAATATGCACCTTTGCTTCCTGCTTGAGGTAAGGCAGGCCAAAGTTTTGGCTGTTTTCTCAACTCTGCTCAGGTCCCTAATGTTTAGGGTCATCAAGCATTCACCAAACCCCATCTGACTCAGAATGTCCTACAGGTTTCAGCCATATTGGCAACGGGGAGATGGGAAGTAGTTAAGAAACACTCTTCTTAGAAGACAAGACAAAGCTCTTCTCTCCACTTACCTGTAGTCCAGGGCAAAAGTTAGAGGTATCGTTTGGGTTATTGTAATCATAATCTTCAATTTCTTCATAATGCTCTGTGCTTGTCCTCTGGCCTTGGGATATCCCACGTAACTAGAATGAAGGAATGAACAAGTGCAGGAAAGCAATTTCTAGAAAATTAGCCACTTAAGTTGGAGAAATCATCTAAGTTCTTATTACAGAATTTGTGATTCTATAAGCTATATGTTATAGTTCTAAAATAATAGAATTTTAGAATTATAAGGGTCCTAAAAAATCATCTAATCTAACCAATTTTCAACTGTGTGACTCTGTCCTAGAGCAAGCACAGGGCAGTAGTCTCCATCCATCCCAAAGACAACCACAGAGGCTGATTAACAATTAGATCTGCACAATTACTTGAAAAAGGGTTACTACACCAAAACCAAAACTACCTAGGATGATCTCAAGAAAAGTCAATTTATTGCTGCAAGAACATTCTGAGAGAAGTCTCACTCATTACTTTAATTTGTGGGCAGAGAGTCCCACTGCTGCGGCAATCACTCTCATCTACACAGCCACGGGGAGATACATCTCTTCTTCCCGTCATGACAACCAGAGTCCTCTCTCTGCCTTCCAGAGTCTCACAGAACAAGTCTGCCTCCTCTTTTGGGACTACCTGTGACACAGTGCTTCAACTACTTGCTGTCACACACACACCAGTGATTTTTACCTGAGCTGTGTGACTTTGGGGTGAAAGAAACAGTTGAAAGTGTGTATAGTTTAAAAAAGCATATTGAATATTTCAATACAACTATGTACTCCAAAAGTAGTCAAAAAGAACTCTCAATGTTTTTGTAATACAAATCCAGAAGTAATATTAAACAATAGATACTTATTGAATTAAGACACACCCAGCTTTCTCCTATTGTTTCTGAGATGCCACAATTTCCAAGTCCCTATTCATTTAGGATACTTTCCTCTGGGAGCACACAAAATTGTCCATAATCTACAAGAAATGTTTCAGGAAGTGGACGTGTTACCCTCTCGTAATGACTAATTAATTCATACTAGAAACACTGACATTGAACTGGATGGGTGGATGAGCTCTCTAAGCCCTACCTAAATAGTGTACGACGGTCCTGTTTTTAATTTCCAATGTTTCCAGTGTTTGATAGTCATTTTCCTGTGTTGCCTGGCTGCCAGGGGAATTAGTTCCTGAGGATAGTCACAAGTTCCTTCCTCCGTAAGAAATAATTACAACAAACAAAGAGTAAAGAAAATAAGCCAACTACTATATTCTACCACCTTCATACCTGAACATGCAAACCACTACCTAGGTTACATTTTCTAAATGATCAAAATAAGGGCTTGAGGGAAGGAAAAATGACTCATGACCACAGAAAGCAGCTGGAAGCCATGCAAGGCTTGATGCCGTGTCTAACCATATTCCTGGTTCTGCTCCCTCTGCCCCACAGGGCGGTATTTCCTGATGAGAGCATGGTGCTGCTGGTATCACAAACAGTTATAACCATGGCTGCAACTTCATTTCTCTTCCTGCATTTTTAAGAGCATTTCTATTAAGTAAACTATACTGATTAGAAAATTTAATTGTTAGGAATATTCAGTTGGTTTATAAAAACAGAATACAAAATAAGCAAAATAAGGAAGAGGAAACTGTAGGCTGTACACTTGATACCAGAGACTAGAACCACAAGGAATGCAAATAAGCAGAAGATCCAGATAAAATGGAACTTGGCATCAATCACTGCCTGGCAACAGGCAGTCACTTGCTACTAGCATCACAGAAAAGTCACAGGGAAACAAACAGTGATTGAAGTGCAGCAGCAGGTGGTCTAGAGCACGTAACAGTCCTAGAAGGAGCCCAGGAAGATCATGCAGAACTGGACAGCTTCCTGAGAGCTCTACAGTCAAACCTTCCATTATCCCACGCATCAGTGTGGGCTCACATCCACACCTTGCTCATGAGGGAGGCAATCTGGGCTAGAGATCGCTTCTGGCTAATAAAACCACAATTTCAACTAGAAAGTGAGAGATTAAAAAAAAAATACCTATCATTTTTATAAATACTTCAACAAAAGATTGTTTCTCTCCCTAACATTTCAGCATGTAGGCTCCAGTGTCCAGCCTTCAAACCAAGTGAGTTGTTTTTGAGTCTTTAGTGAGCATCTATTCTGCAAACTTTAGCTCGGCTTTCCCCTATTCACCTCCCAATAACTTCTCTGAGTAACACATATTCCTCAAGTGCACTGTCTTAACAGTCACGCTACCTGTGACTGGACAGCTCCTGAGCTACAGACAGGTTCAACATCAGCAGTCTCAAGGAACAGCCTTACCCTGGTGCCTGGTTTGAGATGCAGCTGGACAAGGTTATCAGTCTCATAGTGGAAATCAATGGGAAGAGTAGTGGCACGCCAATTCTGGTTCTCCAGAGTAGACTTGGTCAAAATAGTGGCAGCCTGTTAATTTTTAAAAAGAGAAGTTTTTTTATGTATCTTTAATAAGAAAGCTCATATCATTTTTAAATTTTTTTAAAAGATTTATTTATTTATGCATACAAGCACTGGGGTACAGGCCAGAGGTGTGGGGTGGAGTGAGAGGATTCACCAGAGAGCGGGGAGCAGAACAGGCAGATCAACAGAAGTACAATGCTGAGGGGAGCAGTGGGCACAGCAGGAGAGGTCTGATGTGCCATGTGGGTCCCCTCCCTGGCCGGCAGCAGGGATCGAACTCGTGCTGCAGTGGCTGCAGTTTGCTTCACAGTGCATTGCTTAACCCACTGCGCCACCAGGGAGGCCCCATTTTTAAATTTGTTTGGAAGGAGCTTGGGGTTTGCACAGCAGCAATCATAAAGATGAGTTTCCAGTTCTGTATAAGAGTTATTTTGCTAGTCAATGTTCATATTCTAAAAATAATTCTCTCTACCACTGAATCTGGGACTATCTCTCAATTCCTTTAGGGGTTGAGGGAGAATGAAGCCATTCATTTACTCTAAAAGTTAAATTTATAATGAATTTTAAGAAACTCACATCTGAAAGAGAGAGAGGGATATATAGAATAAATGAAGAAAGCATGTGTCAGTAAATCTGTACAAACCTTTGTTTTTCGAAAGTATACATCAAAGTCAATATCATCATCAAAGTCAATTTCAAAGTCTTTCTTTGTGCTCTTCTTTCTGTTCTCTGATTGTGAGGATGCTTCTTCTGGAGAAATGAAAACAGATTTCAACATGGCCAAAATTACTTATACGTATTGTAAGACCCATGAGCAGCCTTATCAGCCACAAGACAGCATGTTTAAGAATTATAACAGCACTAGGAAAAGCAAATCATACATTTCATCTTTATTTTCTTGTATGCTATTAAAGCACGTGATAATTCCTTCTTTTCAAAGACTGAGTGCAAAATCTGTATGGGCACAGCCCTCCAGAGTGAGTCTCCTGCACTAACTCATGTGGCCCCTCCAGAGCCCACGGTCATTCCCACCAGTGGCCACTGTTTGAAGCCACATGGTTACTAGTGGGTAGTCCAAGGTCATGGGCTGAATTCCCTTGACTCCAAGGACTCTTTCCACTCAGAGCCCTCAAACATAACTGACCCCTCAACCCAGGCCAGGCCAGCTGGAGGCTGGCTTATCTGTACGCTCCTTCATCTTATCAGGAAGTACAACAGGACAGTGACTGGGATTTCCCTTCCTTGGCTGAACTGTTGACTGACTTGTCATCTACACTCTTAAAAGTTTCATCAAGAAGTACATACTTTTGTGTCGGGGTCTAAAGCGCCAGTGATCAGGGCCAGCCCACATCGACATGGTACGGGGACTAAAGTAGGAATATTCTCCAGGTTTCATGGATAGAAGGGGGCACATGGTCCTGATATCTCCATCTCCAAGAGGGATCATTTCTTCCCTGTAACACATGTGAAATCATGTTTTTACGCATACGGAAAGACTTTACCTACTCCCACACAGCTGAGATACAGTTCTAAGTCCAATAATCTTTTTTTAATTACTTCTTTGCATCTTAGTTTTACATGATCATATCCGTACAAGTACTTCTGATATCTCAGAGTGCTTCATAAAACATAAGTTTGCCCATCTGATAGTAAGAAAACAGTGGTAGAGAGAAAATAGGTCTTTACCTAAGACTACATCACTAGCAAACTGCCAAAGCTGAGGGTCAGACCTAATTTCCCGAACCCCAGCTCCACAATTTTTGCACACAAGGCTTTTTGCCTCACAATATGACTGCACATCTACTCTTCACTGTCCTTCCATAAGTGAAGGCTCCAGTGAACACTGTTCTGGTTCCTACTAAAACTGAAAGATTTTTCATTCTAATTTATGTTCCCCAGATGACTGGAAGGCCCTTCATATAATCTGCTGTGAAGTTACCCAGCTTTATTCTTTGTGGTGTGTGAAGTGTCTTAACTGGTCAGTCCAGTGTGGCAAGTAGTCTGGTCTGTCAGCCTTTCCGTGTGAGGTATCTTTATCCTACAGGCTCTGACACATCTCAAAGTAAGCGCTGCTATACTGCCCTCTAAAGGGAAATTAACAGGAAACTTCACACAACTAGGGGATTTTGGCCTGCACTGAGTCATCCCATGCACATAAATAAATCCCATGCACATCAAGCCCTGTGAAATAAGCCAAAAAAAGCTTTAAAAGAGAACTTTGCCTTTACCTGCAGAATCTTTAAAAAAAAAAAAAAAGCCAGGAAATCATATTTGTACATTTATTGTGTAACTGAAACTCAAATTTAAACATTAAAATATACTAAAAAAATTCCATTCCCAGTCTATAAGACCTAGTGCTATCACAGAACCCGACAGCTCATCTACACTAAGTAGCATACGTCCTGCACTGTGAAGCCCAGAGCGGGAGAGAGGGTAGCTCCAGCAGCATCTCCACTCAGTTCACATGACTCTTCCTCAGCTGAAGTTTTAGTAATAGGGCTGGGAACTGGCTGGGAACTTATAGGTCAAGTCATAAAGAATAAAGACACTCTCAATCCCTAAGTGTCTGTGGGCCAGAAGGCTTGAGCTCTAGTCAGCAATTACTTCAAACACCATGCTATGTGGCAGACGCCCTACTAATCCCAACTCCCCTCACCCTCCAACAACTAACCTAATCTGCAGTCTCCCTTCTAGAGGACTGCCTCTTCCAAAACTTCTCTAGTTCCTCTGCAGGGACTCTATTTCTTCTACTCTGCCCCCAATTCAGGGACCCTTTCAGTTTAGCACTGGTTAAATACACTGTAATACCCACAGGTCAAAGCTGGCTGGGAGCACATGGCCCAGTGTGCAGGCTGACTCTTCACTGCACATACGGAGCAGGCTGTGGTCTGCACCTGAACCACAGGTTAGGTCTTTAACCAGAGTAAGCACCTTACAAAGACAGGCGCGTCTGCACCCCAGACAGATCCACTAGATAGCACATGACCTCTGTTACACAAAGGTGCACCCACGCTGCTCTCAGACATAAATACTTTCTCAGATATGTCCTTGCTAATGTCTGATGTGCACAGGTGTCAAAGTGTTGTCATGTGGGGACGAATACATAGGGATCCTAGGCAGCACTGGAGTCTGTAATTCAGCACTGCCATGACCTATAGCTGACAAGCCCTCAAAGACCTTTCAGCAGAGTACCATGTTTTCAAGCCCATGTGCACAGGACAATTATGTAGGGAAATTCTGGAGGAAAAGTGACACAACACCTGGGGTGGAGCATGTCATTCAAAGCTCGTTACAAGCAGCCAGGCCTGCTCAAGACGCTGGGTACTCCTAGCTCTACCCCGTTACTTACTGTGTAACATATCTGAGTCTGCCTCCTCAACTGGAAAATGGATATGAGGACCTAATCACAGGGTGTTGCAAGGACAAAGTAATGAACTTGTCATAGTGTCTGACACCAAGCCAGAATCAGAGCTCAATAAATTACCAGATAGTATTATTATCATCTAGTTCCAATACTGAACCACAGGTTAGGTATGTGCAGTGATGAGAAGGCAGACCCCAAAAGGTGATGCCACATGCCCCACATCTCAGTTATCCATGGGGTGGTCAGGTCTAGTTCAGTTCACTTACTGAGCTCCTGGGGAAGGCTAGTACCATGCCAAGGGTAGTTAGGGGGTTTCAAGGACAAAACTATAGTGTAGAACCTAAGCTCAGGTTCTAGACTCTGGATTCTAAGATTTTGTTCTGTTTGAATTCACTAGAAAAAGAAATGGAGACTTTTGCTGAAAATAATCATCTTCCAAGAATAAAGTGGAAATGACTAAATTCCTCTGCTACTGTCAGTTCCTCAGATGTCATCTTACTGTTCAGGAAAAGTGACAGTGCCTCTGGCATTTTGAAAATACTAGATATCCTCCTACCAACCTGCTTACTATTACGCAGAACATAGCCTGGGAAAAGGGACAAATCACAGTATTAACAGTGCGAATCAGGAAAGGAGGGCACCAAAGGGCCAAAATGGTAAATACTGTCTTCAGGTACCAACTGTTTAGCCCTTCAATTTCTGCTCAAACTTGAAGAGAAATTTTTGTCTAACATTTCCCACATGGGCAAGCTGAGTTCAGAAAAGCAATCTAGTGTCCTGGGGCCATCCTCGGCAGGAGATGACAACGGGCAACTTCCCAGCCGATTTACCTGCACTAACCCAGCACAGCTGTCCTCAGTCCTATGCTGGCCAAACTTCTATGAAAGCAGCAAGAGGCATTAGTCTGCCTGTTCTAAGCTCTAATCATGTGGACTCTCCTACAGCCCATTCAAGACTTTTAGAGGCCTCACCCTAAAGTGTTGGGGGACCCCACTTCCAAATCATACCAAAATTGAAACAGTATTAACCTATTAAGTACGTTATGATTGTCTTCTTATGATGCTTATTAATCAAAAAGGTGTCACTGCAGGCCGATTCTACCACCTCTTCCACCCTAATCCAATATTCTCAATTTTATTGCTTATTTCACTTTCCAGCTTTGCTCAGCACTGACTTAACTCTCTGGTAACCCAACACTGTCCCGTTCCCTCTTTGCTTGACCCTTTAGGCAGGACCACAACAACGGTATGGAATGATGTAGCCAGAAGTCAAGCGCAGGCAGTGCACAGAGGGAGAGTGCTCCATGCCACCAAAAGGCAAGTAGTAACGAGGAGCTACCATACCCAGGCACTTCTTCGCAGCGCTTCATATAGTTTAGTTCTATCTTTACAAGCTCCTGCAGTGTAAGTTGTACACCTAGAGAGGCGTCAGCTGGGCCGACATTCCATGGTGAGTCAGAATGGCTCAGTCAATGTGGCCAACACTGCACACCTGCCCAGCCCAATTCAGAGATTAAGTAAGAGTGTCCCGGCAGGGACACTGTTGAGAAGTGGAGGGATACCCCACAGGAACATCTTCTGTGGTCCAGAGAGGCTTACTGGCAACTTTCAACGTGGCGGGACTGCTTCCAGCTCCCAAACTCTGTCTGATCCCCAGGTGCAGTGTGATCAGCCTCATCGTTGGCATCATCGTTGGCATCGAAGTCGTCCTCCAGGGGCCCATTGGGGAAGTCCCCGCAGTCACTCTCCTCTACCTCAGCGTTGATGTCAAATACCTGATCATTCTTCTTAAACTTGTCCACCAAGGCCGATACAGACTGGAGGGGACAAGGAGAGAATCCATTTCCCCTATTGCTATAACCACCCAGTTTCCGCTGAGGAACAGTCTCACTAATGTGCCTTCTTGCCTCAAATTTCCAGTTTCCAGCCTTCCCTCTCCTTCCCCCAGAGTAAATGTCCTCATGATAGTAAAGCATTGAGGAAGTTTGTATTGTGCAGCACAGGATGAAGCTGTTTTGTCGCTAGGCATACTTTGTAAAACAGGAATCTGTGTCCATTAGCTACATGTTTAGAGAAAACAGTTTTCCATGGAGACCATTTATTTTGGAAACTGTAGTAAGTAGGCTGAAGGGGGCCATTCTAAAAATAAACAGAGGAAAGCTCCACACATGACAATTTCTCAGGAAACTTTGTGCCAAGGGACTGAACCCTGAAGAGCAGGAAATTCCTCGAGCTTGACAGCAGTCTAAAAACCAGCAGCCACTTAGAGAACCATGTTCAAGAATAAATTTGGTTTATAATTTGGTGCACCCAGGAATGGCAGCGCTGCCTTATCCTACGGAAGCAGAGAAGAGGGGACATGAAGCTGATCCCAGAATTCCTTTAGCTGTCTAATGTTCCTGCTGGAGTTCAGGTCACACTCCCACAGTTTCCCTCCCACTGAGGTTTTAGTCCCTAGAGAAGGGCCAAAGGAAATATTTTCTGTACTCTCGGCTAAATGAAAACGATGCCACAGTTTTGGTTCCCACTGGGCAGAACTAATTTGAGGCCATCACACTGAAACCATGAGCTGTTGGAGAAATGCCCAAAGCCCTTAGAAGTCCAAAAGTTGACCACACCTCATTATGTGTTTCACTGTCCCATTCAGTGAACTGGAACCCAGCCAGGGAAGGGCAAATCTGGCGATCTTCCACACACTGCTGCAAGGGTGCTGGAGAGGACAGGAAGAACACAAAGAGGGCTCAGAGCACACTCCTTGCCTCCTCCTCGCAGACTGCTCTCCCAGAAGAGGGCAGACGCTCAGACACAAGCACACTGAAAGTAGTCTCCACACTGGCATCTAAAGAATTAGTAAGAACACAAGAGCAGAAACCTGAAGCAGCCATTTGACTCTGAAATGAGCTCCATGCCCTGTGCTGGAGTTAAGAAATCAAAATCTCTTCTTCACAGTGTGCTAAGTAACAAGCAATAATATAATGTTACTTATTTTACTCCCAAATGAAACCAGCTACAGATTACCCACCTCAAGACTAGAACCCCAGTTTGAGAGCATAAACTTGGTGGCCGGCCTTCATGCCCACCTGCGCCTGTCATAAAATCATCAGGTGGAGGCTCACGCCTGGGAGCAGGTTTGGAGGGTAGGTTGGGAGGGGTATTAAAAACCCTTCCCAAGTCAGTACAAAGGACTGACAACAGAAAGGGCCCATTCGCAGGCCACCACAGGAGAGTCTGAAAACAACTCATAATGTGCTCTTCTCTTCGGGAGTCCCTGGGCAAATAAAAATAAGGTCTCTGTGGTTTGACAGAAGTCTCTTTAAAGCCCCCTTCCCTGAGTCCAAACTCTCATACTCCAGGGTGAGCCCAGGACTCTAAGATGTGACTGTGAGAACTGTAGCCAATGGAGACATGTGAGGAATTAGCGACTATTAGCATAAGCTATTATTTTAAGACTCCATGCTGCAGAAAGTTAGTTTCTCCTGAAAAGATGCCCAATTTGGCATTGCAGAAGTACCTTCTGGGTAATTTAGATAAGCAACATAGAACACAATGGACTTACTTACACCCCATGGTAATATAGAAACATTGCAATCACTGCAATGCTCTGGTAAAAGGCACTGTGTGTATACTTACCTTCTAAATCTGTCATTTCTACCCAACCTAAATCTGGCAACTCAAGAGATTCCCCAGTGGAGAGTATCTGGACGTCAGAAGGAAAAAGCAGCTCACTCCTATAGTCAGTGCAGTGCAGGGTGGAGAGAAAGACCCCCGCGGTGCTACACTCATCAAATGAGGCTGCAGTCTTCTGAAACATGGGGTCAATCTGAGTACAAAAATAAAGACAAAGGAAGAGTGATAATATATAGCCGAAAAACATGTAAAATACATAAAGTTTCACTCATTGGATTCTGCTCATTCACACCAGCATATTACTAGATTGAAGTTTCTGCACATTATCAAAACCAGAAGGGCCTCCCTGGTGGCGCAGTGGGTTGAGCAACACACTATGAAGCAGACCAAAGCCACTGCAGCACGAGTTCGATCCCTGCTGCCCGCCAGGCGGGGGACGCACATGATGCGGCAGACCTCTCCTGCTGTGCCTGCTGCTCCCCTCAGCAGTGTGCTTCCTTTGATCTGCCTGTTCTGCTCCCCGCTCTCTGTGGTGAATCCTCTCACCTCCCATGACTCTGGCCTGTACCCCAGTGCTTGTATGCATAAAGAAATAAATCTTAAAAAAAAAAAAAACAGAAATGGGGACGAGGCTTTCTAAATGATTAGGTAAAAGCCCATCCCAGTGGATACGCGTTTAAAACAAAGGGAGCATGTGGTCAGATGATTAAATGTATTCACATCAAGCACACAGTAAATGGTCACAAGCTTATACCATGTCAATCGATTTGTTCACAATATACCTAAACAGATAGATATATTGTTTAGGACCTTTTTTAGAAAGGTCTTGTCCCTTTCTAAAGTCACTGTTTCTAAATGGCTCTCTCTAGCGGAATGCTATCCCAATAACTTCCATTATTTGTCTAAACAGAAATATTTTCAAAGATTTGAAGAACACAAGAGATCCAGGCAAAGCACATGCAGTTGTGCGGGTAAAACATGAGAGGTTGTAAGAAGGTTCCCAGAGCTGGGTCAAGAGGAATGCATTTTGGTGGCTCAGCGGGTTGAGCAACGCACTGTGAAGCATCCTCTGCACAGCAGCACGAGTTCAATCCCCCGCAAGGGAGGGGACCCACATGGTGCAGCAGACCTCTCCTGCCGTGGCTGCTGCTCCCCTCAGCAGTGTATTTCAGTAGTCAGTCTGCCTGTTCTGCTCCCCACTCTGTCTCTGGTGAATCCTCTCACCTCGCACAACTCTGGCCTGTACCCCAGCTCTTGTATGCATAAATCTTTTTAAAAAAATCATTTGGATCTAATTAAAAAAAAAAAAAAGAGTGCATTTCTAGGTGACACCAAGTCCAAAGGTACAGCAGGGCACCAAGCATAAGAACAAGGACAGGGCAAAGCATATGCATGTGTAGCGAGAGGGTAGAAGTCATGGACAGGTGGTCCTAGGACAGGAAATAGGTTGGGTACTGGAATTATAAACCTTCCTGGTGCCTCAGGCTACTATGGGGAGAGGAGTCTCCATATAACATGGCTTCTGGCTCCCTTAGAACTGAGATTCTTCTCTCACCTTCCAAAAAAGCCACCTTAGCAGCTGCTAGTCCCAAGTAGCAGATATGGCCCTTCATGTCCTATCTCCTTATCCCTCATCCAGTTAGCAACATGGCCTCCCTGTGTGTCTCTACATCACTTCCTTTCCAATTTCATTGTCAACATTACAACCCTCACCCTGCATTAACCCTAGGTGTCTGGTTGTAGAGGCAGGAAGGAGGCACAGGAGCAAGGTTCGGGATGGTTCTGGGCAGATGGGTCAAGGAAGGAGAGAGTCTTGGAGCCCTCGGTGACATTTCATGCTTTTATTAGTAGAGGTGGCCAGGTACATGGCAGGCAGGGGCCCCTGGCGCATCTCACCCTCTTGGCTGCTGTGCTGCTGCTTTCACTGCTGCTCATTCATCCTGTTGGTCAATCTTGTTGGTCCTGGCGTCCTCATGACACCGCCCATTTAAGCCCGTGTCCAACTCAGGTGCGCCCACTTGCGCATGCCCACCCTGGAATGCTCGCAGCACCGCAGAAGTCCATCATCACAGTGGTGGGAGGGTGGAAAGACCTGATTGTTCTCTGACCCTACACTGTTCTCCCCCACTTCCTATCTTAAAAATTCCAGGGCTGGTAATTCCATTCCTTTCCTCAAATGCTAATCAAAGCAACGGTTTCCCAGGGGAGTCTACACCCCCTAGAGGATCTTGAGTAGGTAGTAAATGAAACTCAGCATTTCAAAGAGTCAACATGGAAATTGTATACTCACCCTAAAGCTGAAAACACTAAGATAAATTCCCTTACTTTTTTTTTTTTTTAACTTTTGAAAACTGTTTATTTTCTGTTAACCTTACTTCCATTTTCTGTTCAGTCTCTGGAAGAACAGCTTAAGACCACTCAGTGGTGGTTCCTACCCACTCAGTGGCCTGAGCCGTGGGAGCTGCAGACCAGTAAATTCCCTTACTTTTTTATAGAATTATATCTGCCAGTGTGAGAAATGATTCTTCTGTGTAAATTAGATGTTACTGGCATCTTTAAGTAAATTAATGGGAAAATGAATTACTGTTAACTGCATAATTGGACAGATGAACCCCTTGAAACAGGGATCCAGAGCAAGGAAGAATAACCATAATAGAAGGCCTTGGCAAACAGATCAGATGTTAAAGTTCAGGGTCATTTCAACCTTATGATTAAATTCTCAGTTCAAGCCAAGTTTGTGAGAGGTCCAAGTTCCTAAAGAACCAGAACTTTTCTGCTCTGGGATCTTTACTTACATCTGTTTTTCTAAGGTGATTGCCATTGCCTCCTTGTCAATGTCCACCTGACAAGTAACCTCCCCTGCATTCAAGGTTCACTTCAAGTCTCACCTCTTCCGTAAACTCTCACCTCCGCCCACTCTTTCCCATAGTATGTGCCCTGACCTTCCTTGAATTGTGTCTATCAGCACTCTCATGATACAAAGAACTGGAACATAACCAGGGTGAACACCGCCCCCCTCCCCCCGAACCTCCATAGCAAGCATTCTGCAGAGCAGACAGCTGTGTCCAAAACGCAAACAAGCACTCACAATTGTTCTAGACTCAGCCAAGACAGTGTTTGCTTTCCAATCTCCACTCCATCTCAAGGGATGACAAGTTCATAAACAGATGAAACTTTAAATTTTAAGCCTGTGATAATCCTTCCCTTTTTCACCTTCTGTATTTTGGTTATTATAGTATACAGCAGATTACAGAGCCAAAAAAAACTTTCTAGGACTGGGATACTTGGTGTTTCTCCATGAATCTGCTGCTGATTTCACTTGGCAGAAATACACCAACAGTCTGAGAGCTGCAGGCTTAGAGGGAGCAGTGCTGTTTGCTGTCTAGTCTTTATAACAACGGGAGAGGCTAATGCAGCCTCATCAGGCTCTGAGAATTGGACCTACCTGGTAAAAAAAAAATTGGAGGGGCCTCCCTGGTGGCACAGTGGGTTAAGCAACGCACTATGAAGCAAACCGTATCCACTGCAGCACGAGTTCGAATCCCTGCTACTGGCTGGGAAGGTGACCCATATGGCGTGGCAGACCTCTCCTGCCTCTCCCACTGCTGCCCTCAGCAGTGTATTTCAGTCCTTCTGCCTGTTCTGTTCCCCGCTCTGTCTCTGGTGGATCTTCTCACCTCCCCCCCATACACCTCTGGCCTGTACCCCAGTTCTTGTATGCATAAATAAATAAATTTTTTTTAAAAGAAAAAAAATTGGAAAGTAGAATTTCTAACCATATTGTCATTAACAGTTCCTGAATGAATTCATCTCCCTGTAGAACCAGAAGGAAACTAAGAATGATAGTGAAATAAATACTCAGATTACCCAAGAAGGAAAAAACAAGAAGTGGGACAAGCAAGGGAAGGACAGAGGATTGGCTTCTTTGGATGTGTGTAACATATTACATAGCTCGGCAATCTGCTGGAAACCTTGCAGATGGTGTAAAGCACCTTGACAAAAACTGACTCAGTCAGACAACCCACATGTGGGTTACCTGTTTTTACAGTTTAACAAGGTAAGATTCAGAACCGCTGCCCAAACTATGCAACTGAAAGAGCAGAACCAGGCTATAAACTTAAAAGCTCTAAAGCTGGTATCTCTTGATGTCAATGTGTCAGCCTTGCCTCAGGCTCATCCAACACTGTCTCACAGGCTGGAGCCACGAGGCAGTCCAGAGTAGAAATGCTCAACCCTGTCACTGAGAAATCACAGGGTCCTCTAGACTCAGCCATCCACAAAATTTCCTGTATTGGCCACCTCTTCCCTTAAGGTTCTCACTATCTACTTGCTCTAACTTGGTCATTCTCAATGAGGATAAATACCACTCTCAAAGGGGTGAAAGTTAGTTCTACGAGGAAGAGTGAAAAAATCTTAGAAATTACATGTTTCTCCAAACTTCAACCCTACCTAATAAAAATCTCACTCCTTTGTAATTAATTTCAAGGGGGAAAGGCAAAGTGTCTAAAAAGGCTCTAGAGGGCAGAGGGAGGGAGACAATGATAAAAGACTGACCAGCCTGTTCTAATGAAGCCCAGTGTCCACCAAGGACACTGCTCGCCCTGCAGCTCCAGGGGAGCTGCCTCCTCTCCCGCAGCCGGCAAACCACATGGGATAGACGATTTCCTTGCAGCGCACTGCTTCTTCCAGGCTATGCTACTTCCTGTTTCCTAAAATCCTCAGGTTTGAACACAACAAACTCTACCACCGTCCATCTATCTGTATTACAATTATCTCCAATCCCGAGGTCACAGCTCTACCCCTTTTTTTAAGAAATTGGCTTAGTACTATTCTCCTTTAACTACTACTAGTTACAGTTTTTGAAAATTTCACTATCCATATGTTCATCCTGCCAATACTCTGGCCTCCCACTTCCCTGAAATCCTCTCATTCAGTTGCCTTGGGTTCCACCCTAAGAACCCTAGGACTCTGGAACCCTCAAATGATCCCCACACTGTCTCAACTGTTCACTCCCTTGCCTGGTCTCTGAATTGAACCATTAACCATGACTGCAACCTCTCCATATGCTCAAGTCCAAGTGCCTTCCCTGAGAACCACCCTCCTACCTTGCTAGACTATACTTTCTTGTCTCCAACACCAGTAAGTCTTTGGCTCCACCAGGCCCTGCAATCTATTGATTATATGGCCTTACACTGTCTCTCCTTTCCCAGTTAGAATCCCAGAAACAATGATTACAACCACTCCTTTGCAGATGCTTTTAACTCCAGTACCCCTTTCTAGTTGTGATACACTCACTCAGCTAAACACAATCCAGCTTTCTGCCTTCTCCTTGCTTGTACTCACACATCTAACCACGGGTGAAGAAAGGCACAAAATCATGCAAACTGACCTCACTTTCCATCACCCTGCTGCTGCCATCAAGCAGACCCTAAGTGTTGTCTGGCAAGTTATAGTTCTCTTGTCCACTCACTTGCCTATCTCTCAGATGACTCCTTTTTCTCTCCTCAAACCTCCAACACTCTCTGTCAGTTGAAAATCTGGCTTCCTGTTTAACTGATGAGGAGAAGAGGGGGATACCCAGGAAAAAAATAGCAAGAGTGCTCCCATGAGCACACACTAAACCCAATCTCCCATCAGTCACAGCAGTCCTTAGTCAAGTCCATCCATGCCATCCACTCCATTCCCATCCTACCTGCTCAAGGACGCTGCTTTAGTTCTCTTTTCTGCATCATCAACTCCTTCTTCACTAGATTAATGCTCTCAACAAGTAAAAATGCTGTTAATTCTCCCATTTGAAAAACAATATTTTGGACCTTGCTTTCCCATCTTTGTCATCTCTCTAGTTTATATCACAACTTCAGAAGAACTGCCTATCCATGTCTTCATTCCTCTTTTCCCATTTGTTCCCCCTCCCCAACATATTAAACCTTTAAGAATGGTGAAGTATAATATGAGCCCCTACAGAACTTTTATCTAGATTCTCCAACAGGTAACATTTGCCATATTTACTTTCTCTCTCTCCCTCAACTCCCAAAAGAACCTTTAGGAAAACAGATATTACAACATTTGCCTCTCCTGAGCTATTGCCTCTCAGCTCCAAACCTACTCTTCAATCCTCTACTGTCATGCTGGGTGTGGGACTATGTATATCAGCTTTGCCAGCAGCTCCGTGTTGGCCTCCACCAATAGGGGGCACTAAAGGGAGCTTGCAGGGCTAAAAGGGCCTTGCTTCTCTCTGTAGACATCCTGTTTCTGTGAGTGTCACCAGCAGTACTTCTTCACTCCAGCCACAGCGGGCCTATCTGTGGCAGCAGTTGAGTTCATTTGCACTTCCCCTCACATTCACAGAAACCACCCCATCGTGTGTCCCTCGGGGCCCCACCAGCAGGCCACACACCCTCCTCAGAGGGTGGATCCTAAACCCACAAGTCCCTGAGAAATACTGTATTTAGCATTAAAATTAAGAAAAAATTGTAGTAACACCTATTTGCTTTAAATTAACTGTGCTACTTGTAACTGAAGGCTCCAGTACCATTTCTTTAAACAGATTCCTTAGAATTTGCTAGATCATATAAGATCATTTAGTGAAAGAACTCGAGCCAGTCAGTCCACTTAGTTTCAAATCCCAGCCTGTTAACTAGTTATGTCATATTTGGTAAGTTACCTAACAGAGTGTACCTCAATTACCTCTTGAGAAATTAACAAGGATATGGGGATTAAATAAGTTAACACAGTCAGTCTTAGGACAGCACTGGGCGTCCAGTAAACACACAATAAAAATCAGCTCTTGTCATCACTGCCACTGCCAGGAAAGGAAATTAATGTTTCAGTCAATCAGATTTCTCAGTAATTTGTCATCTTTTCCTACCCAATCATTCTGAAGTACTAAGGGGACTTACACTTTCAATCTTCACTGTAAAGGTGAACGATGATAACGCAGGTACCCGGTGAATACTTTACTCCCTTGAGACCTAAACAAGCACACACCAGCAAGGCAGGCTTAACCCCTCCATATTTCAGCCCCCTGTGCTCCGAATTAGCCAAAGAGCACAATGCGCACACAGTTCCTCACCTCACACTTTCGATCTGCTTCGGAGACATTGAGGTTATTTATATTCTGCTCAATGGTTTTGTATGAATGCTTCTTCTTAGGCTTTGGAACCTTTTTGGTTGTTCCCATTTCAGTAGCACTTCCATCTAAAAGAGGAATAAGCTGTTTATGCAAGCATTATTTTTGGAGAATATAACTTAATAATTCAAAATCCTCAAACTCTAATGAGTAATCTCAATTTAAATACATGCCTGTCTCTGTGAGCACAACAATCTAATTGCAGTTGAACACTACTAAATTTTTAGTTTATAAGACAAATTATACAAATTCACTTCTGAAGACCCCTAAATCAAAATCTTCTTACTTGATATTTATTCAATCTTGCCTAAATAAAATCCAAAGCGCCCATAAATTCCTTCTTTAATTAATTAATTTATTTTTTGAAGAAAAACAATTCTAGTATTTGCCTCTGTTATGTACAATGCTGAAAACATCCAGGTTTTTAGTATAAGAAAATAATCAATTTCCTATGACTTCATCCCAATCTATTGCTCAAATAACTACATACTATACCCTTTTAATTGCCCATTAAATGCATACCCCAATCCATGTACCTTCACCATGGCTCTCTCCTTCTTCTGGAGATGGTGCCTCTTTGCCCAGTCCCCCCAGGACTCGGTAAACGTCAGCGTGGACGGCATCGACGCGCACCGCGTAGATCTTGGTGCTGGCATCCAGAGTACCTGCAGCTACCTAGCCACACAAGCAGCGCTGTATTCATGAGAGTGCATAAAAAGGGACTTCTGAACAGGCAAAACATAGCAAGCTTCAGAAAATACTTATACTTTTCCTTTGCCCTTAAGAAAAAAATGGCAAAGACTCCCCTAAGACACAACAGAAAAATATGTACCCTATATTTCATCAGTTTAAGAAAGGAAAGGGATGTAGTTAATAAAATGTCTTAAACAAGAAAGGCTCTCATGTATTTGCAAAATTAAATATTATACTATGGTGTTAGAAATAATCATTGATTTGGATACAAAAGAAAGTGGATTTTTCTTACTTTGAAGTTGGTTGGTTCGGTGTCTTTCTGTTTAAGAATCTCTAACATAAAATCAATCAAGTGCAAGCCAAAAGCATTCTTGGTAGTGATTTTCTGAAAACAGAAAATTGTACAAGGTTCTGTTATTTATAGCCTAGGCTCATGTAAATAATGCTACCCTGGAAGAGAACATCAAGTTTTTCTTATAGCGGAACATCCCACATTTCACCATAGATATCAATTCCCACAAACACTTAGTGATGCCACTAAATCCATACATGCAGTTCTCCACACTTAAGGTGCATAAAGACAGCACACAACTCTTGAGTGTTCACTGTGCACAAAGGGACTCAGTCACCCTCAAAATGACTATGAGGAGGTACTATTCTCATTCTCGTCTTAGAGGATCCTGCAGCAGAGTGGTTGGGGGACTTGCCAAGGCGACACAGCGTATAGCGGCAGAGGCAGGATTCCAACAGCCTAGCTCTAGAATTCAACAATTAGCTCACCACCCTACTACCGCTCTATTTACGTTCTAGTTCTAAAACTCACACAATTAACCCTTAAGTCATGTTGCCTCTCTACATTCATTGTAGGGGTAGATAATCTAGCAGAAGGAGCACCAAAGGTGTGTAAGAAACAGTGAAACCACACTGAAAAAAAAAGAGCTTTAAGAGCTACTGGAGAATAAAAGCACCCAACTAATAGCAATCATGCACTCTTTACAGAATCAAGAAGACTAGATTTCCTCTGCAGTCTGGTTGTTAAATCTTCAATAATTAACCAGCAGTTACTCACATTTTCAGTGGACAGTTTGATACAGGTGGAGTAATGTTCTGTGATCTGTGTGTTTGTAAACTTAGGAGCTGCAGATGAAACGTCAACATTCCTAAATGGAAAACAAAAAAACTCTGCAAGGATCCATGATACTATAACTTTTCAAAATCCAGACCCAGAATCCACAAGGTATTGTGGAAATGTGAGACCCTAGTAACCCCTATCAAGGCGGCCACCCGAGGGAGCAACTCAGAAAACACTCACCTGCTGGAGGGGGAGGCCAGCAGATGAGGTGAGTCTGTGCTGAACTGCAGGTCAAAGACCCTGGAGCGCCTCCGCTGCAGTCGCTCCTTTTCATCATCATTCTGAGGAAAGTCTTCAAGGACTGGGGTGCCAGGAGTACTGAGAGGGGCCTTCCTGGGCAGGGCCATTGAGAACACCCTTTCTGCAGGCGAGGAGGCACTGGGGGGATGTCCACGGGTCTCTGAAGAAGAGTTATTCATTGCGGCTGACAGAGATGGAACAGAACACTTGCTCAAGAAATGGCCAACAGAACATTTCTTGTATCTAAAGGGATATTGGAAGCCTGTCACAGAGGGAAAATTCACTGCATACTCCCCACCAAGATCTTTTTCAACTCTAATATTCTATAGCTAGAACCTCTATAATTTGGGTTTTGGGGCGGGGGGGGGAGATGTGGAAGAGGGCAGGGAGACAGTGCAGGGATGGATGCTTCTGTGCCAATCAGGGACAAATACCCACCATGCTGCCTTTTGTGAACCTAAAGCACTGAATGGAATATAAAGGTGGGTAAATAAGGTTGTTGTCCCTGAGAAGCTCACAAACTAACAGAACAGACACAGCCATAAAGCCAGGCAAGAGAGAGATAAGATGCTGAGGCAAAGGTGAAGTATGGGGTACCAAGTCAGACAGACCAGGTTCTTATCCCAGGGGGAAGACAAACAACAGGCATAACTATACAAAAATAAATAGAATGTTCCAAGAAATCACCACTTTACTTGCTGAATACCAAGGAAAAAGTGTCTTTCACAACAAAATTAGTCATCACTATGCTAACCCAGCAAGTAAATACAGCCTTGATAAACATGAGAAAATATGAAACTTCGTCACCTTCTAAAGGGATGAAATATGAAATTCACAGCATCACCAATATTTTTGCCAAATGTTTAATCCAAATTTAACTCAGACTTTAGAGCTAGCTACCAGTTTATAAGAAATACAAGGACCAGAGAAACAACAAATAATACTACACACAAGGAAACAGTCAGACAAATCCAAATGTTGGGTAGTTTACAAGACAACTGGCTTAGTCTCTTTAAAAAGTCAATGTCGGGCCTCCCTGGTGGCGCAGTGGGTTAAGCAACACACTATGAAGCAAACCGCAACCACTGCAGCACGAGTTCGATCCCTGCTGCCGGCCAGGGAGGG
>JAGFMF010011928.1:2550661-2602877 GCA_019455555.1 Galemys pyrenaicus | reverse complement strand
CTGCTCCCTGCTCTCTGTGGTGAATCCTCTCACCCCCCACACCTCTGGCCTGTACCCCAGTGCTTGTATGCATAAATAAATCTTTAAAAAAAAAAAAACAAAAAAAAACAAATATGTCTAACCTTTCAGCCTGCAGCTTATAATGTAATTCATGGTAGAAACCATCAAGTTACAAGGGCTCACTAGTCAGGCAGTTGAAATGGCTTTGCATTCATTTTGGCCTCTGAGCAAATGCCTTTAATTTTTATATAAAATTCCTGACCTTCTAAAGACTGGGCTAAGAACCAACAATTTCCATCTTTTAGAATTTCCAAACATACCATCCTTTATCTTAAAATTAACAGTCTTCTTGCTTTTTAAAGTACTTCACCTCCTACCTCTTGCTTTATTCCCAGGATCACCCTGGAAGGTTGCTAAGACAAGTACTTTCTTCTAGATTCTGCCACTTACTAGCTGTGTAACCTTGATTAAGTCTGTACTCTTTTTGTGCTTCAGTTTCCTCACATGTAAAATAGGCATAAGTGCCCATTTCATAGGTTTATAGTGTGAACATTAAATGAGTTACCAGATGAAGCAAAACTGCCTGAACCCCTGGCAAAGCTCAATGAGTACTAAGAAGTATCATTGCTAGAACTGCTGTTATATCCTGGGTGCCAGCCAGGTATTGTTTTAGAATAAAACTCAGCTTCCTAAATATCTGGAGAAGTTTCCCCTTTCGTTGTAAAAATATTTCCAGAGCACCACAGCTCTGTTCTTTCCATTACTACTTGTTCTCTATACACTTTCTTACACCCTCTGCCCCACCCAGGCTTTGTGACTGTTCCCTTTGTAATCTTCTGTCAGCTCATAACTCCACATTTTCTTTCTTGCCTCTTACTAGACTAGACCCTACCTAGTCCTAGAATATCACACCATCTTCTTTCTACCTGACAGATATAAGCCTACCAGAGATTATGCATATAGTTTGTAGACACTCAGATTTTTTAATTTGGCTGATATTTTGGTTTCAGCCTACCATGGAAATTAATAACCTACATGTTCCTTAACATTCTGAATTACTCTTTCCTGGCTACTGGCCATGCCACTGGGAAACCACAGGGCAGACTGGTTCAGGGTGCCTTGAGAAATATCAGGGTGTACTGGGTGAAGCTACTCGCGGTGGGGGGGGGGAATGTAAACTTCTTGGCAACAGGCATGTGAGAATGCTGATCTATGGTGTGTGTTATCGCACAGATTGAAATTGTTACAGAAAATAGCCTTCTTTATTGATCTGGAACTAAAAATCAGCAAATTATTTTCTAAACAAAAACATATGGATGTTTTCAAAACACAAAAATTCCACCAACACAAACCAACCATCATTGCATCTTAACTTGAAAGCACTACACGGCAGATACCAGCAGGCGACCTGAGTTCCTGGCAGCTATTATACAGCAGGAGCCCCAAATATTGACTGGCATCAGCTTCTGGGACACTTACAATTTCTTTTTTCCCAAGGGAAGGGTGTGGATTCTATGACTGAAGCCCATAAAGACCAGTATCTGATCCTCACTGAGGTGAAGTTAAATATGGGGCCAGGTTCTCCTCCCCAGCAGATCTTCCTGCAGTGCTGGGTAGCAGCATTGGTATTTCCAAAACAACCACACCTACAACTAGATTCACATTTCTTAACACTACTCTTCAGTATGCCCAGGGTTTTGAAAGAAGGGAGAAATTTACCAAACATATCTCCAGAATCACCACTCTGTTAGAGTTGGACTGCTTCAGTCCCTTCCCGTCCAGTTCTGGCCCTGGGCCTGGATTGTGATGACCCTGCTTGCAAAACCACCAACAGAGTTAAAATAATACCTTTGTCATCTTCAAAAAATAATACAAAGGCATTAACAGACTGAGAAAAAGCACAGCTAGCTACATATGGAAGCTAAACTGTCTTTCCAATTAAAAAACAAATGGGTCCCTTCAGAAACAGTAATTGTTCACTTCAGAGGCCCCCCAAAAGGCTGTCTTCATTAAGGGTTTTATAGTGCTCCTCCAGACACTGAAAAGGTCATCAGATGTCAGCTATTGCCTTATAGTAAGTGCATTATCTCCATTATGATACAGTTCACTAGTGACTTAATGTTTGAGAACCAATGCTAAAAAATGATTCTGGTAATACTGGAGGTTTTTGTCAGATGCATTAAAAACAGCTAGATTGTCATGAAGAAAATGGCAAATAAACATCTTGATCATCTCTTCAAATAGTGTAGGCCCAAAAAGTCATATCCTAAAAAAAAGTTGTCATCACAGTATTTGGGACCAAATGCAGTGCCGTTAGCTTAGAGGTGAATTAGGCTAACAACTCAACAAGGAAGTCAGTTTTCAGAAATGTGCTGGGAGTCATTCATAAAAAGGAATAAGCTAGTGTGGAAGTATTCTTTGGATCTCTTTTGCTTCCAGGTTTGATACAAACCATAATTTCATAGGCCCCTTCTCAATTCTTAAGCAGCAAGATCTTCTGTAACATCCATTTCCCTGGGCCATTTGGATCCCAAAGAAAGTTAAGTCAGAAGAAGAAAACCTCAGAAAATCCACCCTAGATTAGGCCCTAATTATGACCACTTCATGCACCCCTTCAAGTGTCTTAATCTATCATAGCAAGGAAGGTGAAGGTCACCTACATACCATTACTGTATCTGAAGAATAAACTCTTCTGCAGCCTGAGGAAGCAGAAATACCTTCTCCCTTTTTTAATGATCATTACATTAATGTGCCCCAGCCAACGGGGCAGAGGGCAGAGTTTTCACCTGGGTAAGAAGGGTGTGGAACTCTTCCACTGCCTGTGAATGTGCCATGGGGTTTAGCACCAGGTGTTGGAAGAGATTGACAGGCTCGGCATTCCGAAATGTCTTAGGGATAGGGATGGTCAGGGGCAGGAAGGTGTTACCAATGAGGAAATGATGGAGGGACCTTTGCTGGAGGCCACGGCCCAAGAACCAGAGGATATCCTGGAGCCGCTGGGAGAGCATGTCATGGTGCCAGTCTGTTAGGGGCAGCCTTAACAACAGGTGCATGAGGGCTGTTTTGAAGTGGTAAGAGGTAAGGATGGGACGGGATGCTCCTTGGGGTAAAAACACCTCCCGGAGACTTAATATGATCTGGAGGCACTTGAGGTGACACGTATTCTCTGGAGCAAACCGCCCCACCAGTTTCAGGAACAAGTGCTCACAGGCTGCAAAGGACTCAGGCCAGTCTACACTGGTGAGCTGTTCCTGATCAGGAGCCTGACTCACCAGGTAAACTAAGGTGTCTTCCCGTTGTACCCCCAGGAGCAAGTGGATTGAGAGAAAGCGGCCTGAGCGGTAGTCCAGCCTGAGCTTGCAGCAGGTGGACGATGGAGGGAGGCTGAGCTTAAAGTCATATTTGTGGGCCACAAGCGCCCAGGCATTGCCCACCATGTTCCGGAACCACTGTATGGTCTTGTACACGTCCAGGTGGGACCCGGTGCAGAGTGCTGCCTTGATAGAGCTGCTACACTTGCCTAAGGGGACCGAGTGGTCTCTGTGGTGGTGCACCAGGCACAACACATCCCCCAGAAGTTTTTCACGCTTGCATACACATTCTGATTCCACCAGCACAGAGCCATAACGATGGCTGAGGGTTGGCTCTCTCATCTCCAACACAAACATCGTTCCCTGGGGGGGGGCAATGGGCACCAGGATATCAAATTTCTGGGTCTCCTGGAGGGTTCCCCACTTCTCAAAGGCAGCCCCGATGCCCAGGCAGTCCTCCAACTGTGGGTGAGCCTCCCGGCGGCTGAGCACGCGACAAGCCTCAATGAGGTCGTCCACAAAGCTCTCTACAAACTCACAGGTGCAGGGCAGGTCACGAATGACGTTCTGGACATGGTGTTTATAAAAGGATTCCAAGGGTTCCCGGGAGGGGAAGTCAGTGAGCCAGTTGCTGGTGGTAACAGGCACAACCCGGACTTCCTCCTCCTCATCATCACTGCTGGAATCAAAGGCCTCATGCTGCATGTTCTGTCGGAGGAGCTCAAAGATGAGAAAAAGGCAAAAGAGGCCGGCATTCCACAGGTTTCCCAGCATCCAGCCCAGCGGTCCCTGCTGGCCATCAGCCTGGAATGGCCACCCCGTATCTTTCTTCCCCAGCACTAACTGGTCTTCAGATGTGTCTCCCCTCCAGAATTTCTCTGCCTGCTGCTTTTGCTCAGCTGCTCGTTTCCTCTCTTCAAACTCTCTCTCCAACTGGCGCATCTCCTCACTCATCCGCTTCTCTAGCTGCCGACTTCTGGCTAACGTGTCCAGATCCATCCGGTCACTGACCATCAAGGGGTGGTGAACAACATACATCACTGCCAAGAACAGAAGGCTTATCACAGCCATGGAGGCCTCTGCATCTGGAGAAGTAGGAAGGTGGGAGTCAGTGCTGATCTTCTGGACTCGTCTGCTCTCCAGCGCATATTCCCCAGAGCCCTGGAACCCCAATTCCTGAAAGTCGACCACTCAGGAGGAAGAGAAAACTCATATGTCTGGGACCAGAGAGAGCAAGAGCATCTGTCTGGTAGGAGGTTTGGGACAAAGGGGACAGCAGCATGTGCCACTCAGTCTCTCTACTGCTTTCCTTCCACATGGTGAGGGTGGTGTTAGGCTTCCAGAGTGTGGACATGGGACTGTTTTCATTCTTGTGTAGGATGGGGAGGGAGGGTCCTTGTGGTAGGGTGGCCTCACCCGACTCATCAGTCCACCATGGGCACGAGGTGCACCCTGCTGATCCCAGAGGCTCCCTTCCATGGGCAGGAAACACTGGTGTGCCTCAACATCTTTCCTCTTGCTAGGCACAGTCAGCCCCAACCCCTGGCTGTAGCATCCCACTTCCTCTGTGACTTCATAATCCTCATTCTGCTCACCTTGTGTCATCAAACCACTCAGTCTTTCCTCCTCCCAGTGGGCCTGCCCCAGTGGGTGCCAGGAAGGCAGTGCTAGCTGCCACCTCTCCCCTACAGTGGGTAGGCCAGATGCCCCATTGGTGGGCTGGGCCCAGTAGCAGGCAGAGCTGAATCTTTCCCTGGAAACCTCATACCCAAGGCCACCTGACACAGCAGTGGGCTCCTCTGCCTCCCTCCCCACCCCACCACAGAGGCCTGAAGTTTCTTGCATTCACCCCACCGGTTCACAAGCTTCTGAGCTTACCTATATCCAAGAAGATCTAAGTCGCGTGGGCGCTGAAGGCAGGTGGGAGACTCTCCTCCCGTGGGACGTTGGCCTTGCTTATTTTCACCGCCCTCTCCAGGATCCCTGTTAAAATTTACAGGGTACTCAGGGGCTTGGGCTCAAAACACGGCGGTGCCCCCTCCCCTCATTCATAACTTTCCCAAATTCCACGCCCAGAGATCCGAACTCTCAGCCGCCTAAAGAGATTAAGCCTCAATGGGTTTCTCCCGGGATGTGGAACCAGGTTACTCACAGTCGGTCTCAGCAGGAACACCGTCTTAAAGAGACAGTGCGGCCTGACTGCTCCCGCCTTCTTCCCGGCGGGATGGGCGCTCCTGATACTTCTCTGGGTCCGCTCGCGGGAGTGGCTCCGCACTCCTCTCCCAGAGAAAACACCATGTTTATCCGAAAGTCTGTTTGTCTGTGCGTGGCGGGTCCCTGCGACCCCACCGTCCCGCGCGCTGCTCGGAGGGCGCCAGTCCAGCACCGTGGCTCCCGCCGTTCAGGCCCCGCCCCACGCGCCCAACCCTGCCCAGGCTCCTCCCTCCCCCCCCTCCCCCCGTCGTCTCCAGCCCTGATAGTGTAGGGCGAGCCCCACCCCCGGGCCCGGTGACCCTCACTGTGCGCGCACCGCCTCTGTCTGCAGCCCGGCTCCCTCGTGGTCAGAGCGGAGGAACTGTGGCCACGACCCAGGGGTGCTCACGCCACAGCAGCTCAGCCTCCTTGGGGTAGCACGACAGGGCACAGCAGTGCTGGTTGTCAGCTTCACTGAGCTCGGCTCGGTGGAAAATATCCCTGTTGGGTATTTAAATAGGTGTGAGGATGATGGTGACATAACTAAAAACTGATGGGGGTGGGTGCAGGTGAGCGGTTGGCCCTTCCAAAATGCCCAAGTCCCGGCTCAGGTGTCTCTCCCCAACTCCTTTCTCCTCTCAAAGTGGCTCTCATAAAATAAGCAGCACCCAAACACCTAACTTGACACCTACTCCCCACTAGCCACGTGGATATAAGAATCCTAAAGCTACAGGGTAGCTCTGCTGATGAGATGGGAGTATAAAAGAAAACTTCACGGAATGTGAAGGCTGGATGAATCATATGAAACACTAACAAATCTTCAGAGTACCAGAAAGAGACCTTCTTACCCTGTGTCAGCCATCCAAGGAGAAAAGGAAGTGACAGTCTTTTGATATTTACTAATGAAAGTCCTGCTGAAAGACTAGCAAGTTTCAGTTCTCCTTACTCGGTGACAATGCAGGGAAGGTCCCAAACAAGTTGGACAGTATTTCTAAGAATACTGACTTAAAATTGTGGAGGAGGAAAGTCTGTGTCTGGCTGACAATAACTGAAGTTCCAAGGTTACTTTTTATAAACTTGTATGATGAAGAATAGACCACTATTAAGCATTAGTACATTCAAACAGTAATAATGAAATTCTCTACTATTTTTAAATTTATGAGCTGACAATGTCAGCATGAAAAAATAAATACCTTTCAGAGTCTGCAAGCCAACGGTGTTTAACACCATGCGTTTAAAAATATGTATTTGCTGTCAATTTTTTGGTTCAGAATACATTTGTTAGTTCGTGGTTGCTATAACAAAAGATGCTGAGGAAACACTAATTCAATACAACCTGAAGTGGAATCTGCTACACTGTGTTAGAGCTGATGATGGTAAGAGTATACATGAGCAGACTATGGCTTAGATGGAAAATTGACAGAGTTTATGAGAATATAAGGTATTTAAATCCTCTCATTATTAATGGTGTAATTCATCAGCATACACTCTATGGAAATACTTATGTTCATTATGTATTAGTGAACCAGTAGTGTCAATGGGGGCACTCTCTTCACTCTCATGGATTTAAAAATCACTAGTTCTGTGAATTTTCACCAAAAATGGAAACGGAATATACTGCCTTGCCAAACCACACATCAATGTACAAAATTTTTGAGCTTGAGTTTGCATTAAAAATTTTTTAAATGAGAACTGCCCTCAAACACTACATCAAACTTTGAATTACTGCAAAGATTCTAGCTTTTGCAGATTTGATGAATTCAACCTAAAATTAAATTTATATAGCATTTGTATATGAAATTTATACCATGATGAAATCATTTCAACAAACTTTGCTTGAGTCACAGTTTCAGCTGTTTATTACCCTTCCTTTGCTGTGAAAAGCTAAAACAAGAAGTAAAATGTCCATTCTCACATAAATTTGCAGCAGATATATTTTCTGAGCTCTATAGTTCCAGCAGAGTTTGTCAGATATCGGTCAGAAAGTACAGTCCCATATTTCAAAATTTATTTAATTTTCAACTGAGGATCCTCCATGTAATCTTCAAGTAGAAGGGATTAGTACATGTAATGATGCACTAAAAGATAAATATCAAAGAATCTAATTATATAAATGACTTCTAAGAAATTAACATGGTTAATTAAAATCATATGCTTCTGGAATAGTATATCTGTATTTGGCAGTAAATATTGACATGAATAAAAGTAATATGTATATCTCATTACAGATCAGCATTAACAGATAAACATGTGAAATCAATTTGGATGATAGGAACCACTGATTCTGAACCCTAATTGAGTGACATTTATTTTTTGGAAATATTTATTTTTGCATAAAAGAACAGAGATACAGGCCAGAGGTGCCGGAGGTAAGAGAATTCACCAGAGCAGATTGAGTGAGGGAAGCTGAGGAGAAGCAGTGGGCGAGACATGAGAGGTCTGCTATGCCATGTGAGTCACCTCCCTGGCCGAGGATCAAACTCCTGCTGCAGTGGCTATGGATAGCTTCATAGTGCTATGACTTAACTCCTGGAGCTACCGGGGAAGCCCGAGTGACATGTATTTTCTAAATATTTATTTATCATGTAGAAGAACTGGGGTATAGTCCAGAAGTGCAGAGAGTGAGAGGATTCACCAGAGACAGAGTAGGAAGCAGAACAGGTGGATTTACTGAAATACACAGCTAAGGGGAGCAGTGGGCAAGACAGAAGTCTGCTGTGCCATGTGGGTCACCTCCCTGGCAGGGGATGGAACTCAGACCCAGCAGTGATAGCACTGAGACCTAACCCTAGGTCACCAGAGAGGCCCTGTGACATGTATTTTTTAAAAAATCCATTCTTCTCATTAGTAGACTCATATTATGAAAAAAAAATGCACTCGATTATTAGTGTTATATTTTGACTTTTGTCAACAAAATCTTGTGGACATTTATTTTTCTCTTGTTAATATCCTTGATTCTGCCTCTTGGCTGGCAAACACTAAAATACATCCTATTTGGCCATTTACAGAAAAAAAAATGACCTTTGCTTTTGAGTATCAAAATGTGCACATTTCTCAAGAAATTTATTTTAAAAGTTATCTCTTCGTAAAAATGATACATGCCCATAGTAAAAATACATAGCATATGAGAAGAATAGAAGTTCTCTCACTCTCCACCACTCCGAGATAAATGCTACAGATTTGAGGAACACCTTCTAGACATGATTTCTGTCTGTCAGTACTTTCTCAAAAGTGCCCCTGGAAATTCTAATTACTCAAGATGAACCTCAACAAAAAGACATGCATAATATCTCTTGATAGCATTTAAAAACTCAAATACAAAACATTATCAGGGTGAAAAGTCAGGAAAAAATAAGTTTTTTAAAGATTTATTTATTTATGCACACAAGAGCTGGGGTACAGGCCAGAGTCACAGGAGGTGAGAGGATTCACCAGACAGAGTGGGGAACAGAACAGGCAGACTGACCGAAACACACTGCTGAGGGCAGCAGCAGGTGAGGCAGGAGAGGTCTGCTGCGCTATGTGGGTCCCCTCCCTGGCCGGCAGCAGGGATCGAACTCGTGCTGCAGTGGCTGCGGTCTGCTTCATAGTGCGTTGCTTAACCCACTGCGCCACCAGGGAGGCCCATAATCAATTTTTTAAGAGCACCTTTAATCCTATGGTATCAGCTAGGATCTCCACAAATTTAATGGCCTACTCATGCTGGGTAATCGAGGAGAGTCTGATAAAGAGACAAAAAGTTTGGGGTTTTGGGAGTTTGATGGAAACTGCAAAGAATGATTATTGCTCCTGGCATCAGTCTAACAGGAAGCCCACTGCTGAGAAAGAGTGAGGAAGAAGAATGGTTTGTTAACAGAACTTGGAGAGGTAACAGTGTGGAGAGCATCTGATTAAAAAAAAAAGGTAGTGGTCAGTTGAGAGGACAAAGTCAACCTTCTGAGGCCCCACAGTTTAAGAGTTAGATTCTGGTGCCTTACATCTCCTGATGATGCCTCCCATTGGCCAGGATCAATGGGAAGCCAGAGGACAAGGGACCCTCTTGATGCAGACCTTCTAGGTCACTCAGTTACAGGACAGAGAGCAGGGAGGAGAAAGGGAAAAGAAGACCTGCAGGGGTAAAGAAGTTGCACAAGTCACTGCCGAAGTTACCCGTGATGGGCCTCCCTGGTGGTGCTAGGGAGGTTGAGCGCTGCACTGTGGAGCTGTCCCAGCCATGGCAGTGCAAGTTTGATACCTGGGGGGGGGGCACCCACATGGCGCAGCAGACCTCTCCTGCCTTGTCCATTGCTCCCCTCAGCAGTATATTTTGGTTGATCTGTCTGTTTTGCTCCCCACTCTGTCTCTGGTGAACCCTCTCACCCCCTCACCCCCACCTCTGGCCTGTACCCCTGTTCTTATACACATAAATAAATAAACAAACAAACAAATAAATAAATACATTAAGAAAAAAGTTACCCACGCTGATCTCAAGTGGTAGTCTGAAGTCACATTTGGAGAAAGGCTGTGCTACCTCAGTTACATAAGCTGGTCTTACTTAAGACCAGTTTTGGGCCCACTGTACAGTTCTCCTCTAAAGGACTCAACCCCTTAGGTGACAGCATAACATGCCAGGACATCCAAAGAGCCAGGTGAGCCTAGAACTTCTGGATGATGTTAGAGAGTGAGGGAGCAATTAGTAGACCTGTCTCAGGTAATGTTGGAAAAGGATGCAGAGAGGCCACTCCCTCTGAGACGACTCCCCCTGCAAGAGTGAATGGCAAGTTGGGCCTGAAAGAAAAATACAATCATTGGGATAAGTTGAGCCCATGGATATGTGGACCTGTTTTCTCAATAATACACAAACCATAAAAGATTTTACAAAAACATTCCTGTGGTGCACCCAAGTTTCCAATATTCTTACCAAAATTAAATTACATAAAGCTTACACTCATGTTTTGGTCATTACAAAATATGCCTATAAAAACATACTGTATGTACAAAAATAGAACTCTCAGAAGTATGGTAACATGGAAAATAGGCCATGACATATTAAGTGAAAAAAATCAGCTTTCACATTATCCCGTGATATGTATTAATACACCTAGGAAAAAAGTTTTAAAGGAAGGATTCCAAATAATTTACAGTGATTTTCTAAGGGTGGAGGCATTGAGTGCCTTTTGTCTTTTTTGACGCCTTTCCCCCAACTATTTAACAATGAGTAGATACTATTTTCACTTAAAAATAACATTTGGACAGTACCCAGTTGATGAACAAATGGGCTGTGTACCCAAAATTCTAGCGTGTCTTTCTTGGCGCGCAAAACACGCGCCATGCTGGTGTTGAACACAGGACTTGCTTTATATCGGGTGGCGTCCTCCAGGCTCGGGGAGAAGGAAGGGGCTTTCTCCTCGGAAACCGACTAATGCCCTCTCGTAGCTGCTCCTCCCGCATGGGTTTCTGCTTTCCTCTCCCACGGTTTTGGGGTCATACCCTCTGTGGCCACGCTACGCTCAAGGCCGCCAAGTTTGGGGTTTCAAAGACTGAGCTACTACTTTCCCTAAAACAGAGAAGCTGAGGAGCCAAGGCTTGATGTCAAATACAAGCCGAGTGCGTTTGTGTTGTGACAGTTCTCGGACTTTCCCGGGAATGCAAGCCTCCAGGCTGCGCTGCGCACCCGTCCCCTTGTGTAAGGTGGGGGCTGCGCCTCGGCAGGTCAAAACTCTTGTTGTGTTGAAAGTTACTTTTATTAGTCGCACTGTTACAGCGCATGTTTGATACTGCGAGGATCATTTTAATCAATTACCAATTTCACTTCGAGATTAAAGGAGGCGTGGTTTCCAACGCAGTGGCCTTTCCTAGCAGGTACCAGTCGCACAAAACCGAGACCCTCTTTAGGCCAGATCTCAGGCAAATGCAGTCTCAGGCGGCAAACCCCGATCAACGGAAGGACAGTAGGCAGAATGCAGGAAGGAGGGGGTGGGGGAAATTGGGCGCCCTCGCGTGGGTCGGATCCCCGCACCATCACTCGGGCTGCCCTTTGGTCTGGAGCGCACCGCGTGCCCTTGCTCTTTCTTGAGAGTGTAGAAAACTTTGCATGAGTCATACTCCGCGGTCAAAGCGACTCTTCCTTCCTGCTAGCACGCCGCCGGGTTTGGGGCGAGGGAGGGGAGGAGGAGCCGGGGTGAGGGCGGAAGAAAGAGCTCTGCCGCCCCCGGGGTCTCAGAGCTGCTTCTCACTAGCCTGCCAACTGAGAAAGTTCCGAACTTCTCTGAGCTTCAGCTTCCTCATCTGATAACTACCACGATAAAAGTCCGTCCTTCTTTCAAGGTTGGTGTGCCGATTAAGCGGCCCCCATATATTTAGAGCGTCTGGCTCAGGGATTAGTCACCTACCTCTCTTGGGTTCCATGTCTTTCATCTTTTTGACATTACAAAATTCACCACATTATAAAATGACATCCCTGCAGCTGGTTATCTGCTGTTTTCTCTAATGAAATTCTGAGACACATAAGGGCAAGATCAAAATTAGAACTAGCTCAAGTCCTGTTGTGCAAAAGCTAAGTGATTTTGAATGAATGAATGAATGAATGAATGAATGACAGCGTGCTCCAGCCATTAAAAAAAAAAGTGTTTGGGTGGGATAGGACTGTGCCTTCCTTGTTTGTATAAACTGGAAGTTGGGGATGATTTATTGGAAGCAAGTCGAGGCTCTGCACAGAATCCTGACCAAGAGGATGCAGAGATTGTGTCTATGGCCAAGAATCAGATAAGCAAATAAACATTTAGATCTTCAATGAAATATTTGGATTTGTGGCTAGAGGCAAGAGAGGAGGGTAACCAAACAAAAGAATTGTGATACAATAAATATACAACAAGCCATTTCTCTCAACCACAAATTTTTAAAAATATTTTTTCACCTCTGGAAGATTTTCACCATATACATTTCTTTTATCTCAAAAACATATATTGCTTTCATGACAAATATTTTGTGAGACTTGGTGTGCAAAGAAGGCCTATTGCTGGTGTTCTGAACACAAAGGAAAGTAGAAGATGCTGTTTCGTTTTCAGTCCGTTCAGGAATGCGATGTAAGTAATTTTTAGTAGAATAATTACTACTCATGCATAGAATGGAGCAGTCTTGCTTAATAAATCTGAATAGCATGTCAATGCATATTATTTACTTCTGGTATATTTCCTCAGAAAGACAATCATTTTCGTTTTTACTCAGAGGTAGCATGTGTCCTGTTGGGAGCACAATACATTGATGCTCGTGATTAAATAGGGATTTGAAAGATAAGCAGATTCTGCCCAATGTCTGTCATGATGAGTTTGTTCAGTCAATAATTATTTGAGCAATTTTTAAAAAATAACTATAAAAGGTATATTTGGACCTGATACAATGAGAGGTGTGAGAGCAGAATGAAAGTCCTTGGCAGGGATCTCAGCTGTATATACCAGATTAGTTTCATTCCGTGTAACTTATAACTTTGATGAGAAAAAAAAAATCCTTTCCCAGCAGGGCCACTGTCATTCTCCCTACATGTTTTTGAATTTTTTCCAGGTACTCTCGTTTCCTCCCAAATCCAAAAGGTGTGCACACGAAGTTCTGTAACACTGTGGTCCCATGAAAAGGGTAGGTTCCAGGTTCTCTGCTCCACCCAAAGGAGGGGAGCTGAGCAGGGAGAAGAAACTGGAGAGACTGGAGTAGGAAGGAAGCAAGATGGAGAGCAAGGAGGAGACCTGGAGGAGGCACGTGGAGCAGAGAGACATGTGAAGAAACTAGTTACCTTTTTGGTCCTGGACTCGTTGGAACAGATGTGGTTGAGAGGCCCATGAGAAGGTTAACAATGGCAACTTTTATCTTGATTTTGATTTTGCTCTTTTCTTCCCAGGCTTGTCTGTTTCTGACCCAACATGTCAGTTGTGGATCTGATGTGTCACCTAGAGAAAGTTGCCAAATACGGTGACATCAAGAAGGTGGTAAAGCTGGCATAAAACATTCCCCTCTCCAAGGGCATCCTGGGCTACACTGAAGACCAGGTTGTCTCCTGTGATTTTAGCAGTGACACCCACTCCTCTGCCTTCGATGCTGGGGTTGGCACTGCTCTCAATGACAGTTCATTCCCTGGTATAACAGTGAATTTGGTTACAGCAACAGCCAGGGTGGTGGACCTCATGGTGCACATGGCTTCCAAGGAGTAAGAACCCCTGACCGACACCCCCAGTAAGAGCCCAAGAGAAAGGGAGAGGCCCTCAGCTGCTGGGGAGTCCTTCCCTCACTGGGTCAACAACACACTGAGAATCTCCTCACCTGTCACAGTTCCTCCCCAGACCCCCTGGAGTTGGGGCGGGGCTAGGGAACCCTACCAGTGCAAACAAATGAAAAACTTCCCATGTACATCTTTTCAGGAAGTTGTACTGGTACATATCACAACCCTGTTGGATGCCCCGTGTTTCCGTGGTCTCATCCATTCATAGCCCAGAAGTGGCCTCTTGGGAGCTCAGGGAAGCTAAGTCCAGTTTTGATGTAGAAATACTGCCTTATCCGTAGCAGATCTCTCCTGCCTCACCCACTGCTGCCCTCGGCAGTGTGTTTCAGTCAGTCTGCCTGTTCTGCTCCCCACTCTTGTCTGGTGAATCCTCTTACCTCCCGCAACTCTGGCCTGTACCCTAGCTCTTGTATGCATAAATAAATCTTTAAAAAAAAAAAAAAAGAAATACTGCCTTATCTTGGTTTCTTCTGGGGCCTCCATCTATCAGAACCATGCTGCCCTTTACATAAACCCATACAACTGGGTTTATGCTTGCTACTTACGTTCTCAAAACTGAGCACTGATAACAGTGACAGGTTTGTATTTTCAAGATGGCACTGAGGTGATAGTGATGGGGTGTAGATGCTGGGGTTCAGTGTGTGGGGCTCTTGGGTGTTGCTCTAAGAAATATTTTGGTGGCGTTTCTCCTTCAGCAAGATGTGGTGGTGAGTTTATTAAGGAAAAGATGCCTGCATAGACACAGGCAGGGAGACTTGGGGGCAAGGTCTGCATTTGCCAGAACAAAGGGGTGTTGTTTTAAAGTTTTCTTTTTTGGGTCGGAGGAGTCCTTCCTCTGCAGACTTTTATCTTTGTGGCATCGTTGGTTGGTTTTCTGTAACAGATAATCCTTTCTGACCTTACCTCAGATTCTTGGAAAATTTCAAAAACCGGTTTAACAACCCTTCCCCTGCCTCTGGTTCTTATCCTAGTGGGACCTTCCATCCTAAATTTTTCTACTCCAAGCTTCCATCAATAAGAGCCAAGTTCCACCACCCTGAATAGGGAAGCATATTTTTTTATGAGAAGGGTACATGCTAGGTTTGGGAAAGGAGTGTCATTTATTTAGGGAAATGCACATATCAGCAAGAGGATTCAGGAACTATCTTGACATGGGGAGGGCATTTATCTCACAGCAACTGGAGTGTTGTTCTGTCCAGCTGGTTTCTGTAAAGCAAGCTCCTTTTCACTACCTTGGGATCAGGAAATAGAAATTAAGACCTTAACATAATTTGCAGAAGTAAATACATTGTCCTGGTATTTTAATTCTTGTGCTGCTCTATGACTCACCATGTAAAATTGGGGACCCCGAGTTATTGAGGTGGAGAAGGGACATGGAGAATGAGACCTGTGTTCATCCATCTGAAGTTAGGGAAGAAGGGGAGGAACAATCAGGGGTAAGGGGAGAGAGAGCAGCTCTGCTTCAGGAAGCAAGGTTTTATAGATCCTTTTATTTCCATGTCTTCAGTTTCCTGGACGTCTATATCCTCAAGGCTGACACCGTTTACCTATTACAGGGAACAGTGATAGGGGCCATTGACTTAGTGCCCACGCTCATAAGTGCCTTTTGGCTGTGTCTTGTTGCCCCATTGCCAAGATAACTTTATTTTTTTAAAGATCTATTTATGTATGCATATAAGCACTGGAGTACAAACCAGGGGTGTGGGGGGTGAGGAGTCCCCAGAGACAGTGGGTAGCAGAACAATTGCCAAGATAACTTCAAATCCTTTTCATCAAGACTCCTGGAACTGAGACAAAATACTGAAATTCATGGCATAGAAAGCAGCATGAACATCCTATTCATGTGATTCTCCTTGCTCTCCCAAGTCCCAAAGGGAATGGTCCAAGGACTGCTAATACATGGAATGGTTTGCTTGGCAGACAAGGCATTTTGATCTCATAGAAACTACCTCTTTCAGGACATCCTTTTTTGCTGTGGGAGACATTTTCTAATCCCTTGAGGCTGCTTGCTAGCAACTTAATGCTGAGAAAGAGCCCTTGTAAAGAATGGCCAGGGCTCCGCATTCTTGGTATCCCCAACAAGGACAGGAGGTTCAAGGGCCCATGGCAGACAGCCTCTCCTGACACCTCCCTCAGAGGGTAGATGTGAGCATGAAATGAGGTGAATGCCTGGCACACAGTGAACTCAATACATGCAGTTACTATGCAATTATTCTAGATGGTCAATGAAGTTAAGGCAGTCTTGTATATAACACATTACTGGACACATATAAAGGATGAATGTGTAATCACTAAAAATAACTCTACAGGACCAGAGACATGAAAGAAAAATAGATGAAAAATATAGCAGAGAAATCTCTATAAAAGGGGTAGGGGCCACATTCCCAACCCCACTTAACTATGGACAGAAGCTATGCAACAGAACTCAGGTGAGCTTGTGAGACAGATGGAGAAGGGCGCGTTGCTTGTCAAATTTTGACTTGCAGGACATGGGAGACACGGGGAGGCTGACAGTGGCAGCCATCCTCTCATTTGTACTTTTTGTTCCTTTTGTCCCAGACTTGAGTGGTCCCTTGCTTCCCTTTCCTATGGTTCCCTACCTTGAATTTGGGGCAGCTTATGGGCCTCAGCAGTTGCACTCCGGGCCAACCCTGTCTGGCTGGACATTTACCCACAAGGATACAGGTAACTTTCTTTTTCTCTCTTATGCACACTAATCCTATGAACGTTCATTTACACTAAGCCTGTGTTTTGTTTTTGTGTGCGTGGGAACTGAATTCCATACCAAGTAGCCCCAGATGGAAGATGAATAGGCAGTGATTCGGAGCTGCCAAGATGGAAGAATCCAAAGAGCAAGCAGAGAGAGCATGATGCAGTGTAGTAAGATCTGTTTTTCCCAACAAAGACCTCACATATTTATTGCTGAGTCAATCTACTAGGTGCAGAAGCATACAACATACAGAAAAATAACTTTCCAAACATGTCTGAACAGTGGTGTTTTTGGCGCAACGTGGTGATGCTAGCGATCTTGATGCAGCATGAACATGTGTCATCCCACGCGCAGCAGCTCTCACAGACCCAGCTTGGTTCTTCTCCAGTGTCTCCTCTTGGAATTGTATCTGATTTTGTTGCCAGTTTTCATTCGGATCCACTGGGGAATGGGACGGTTTTGCTTTTGTTTCTTTGCCAGGAACCGCTTGATCCTGAAAGTCTTGTGAGACGACATGGTTGAGAAGAGTCAAGTGCACACAACCTGATAGCAGAGAAAAGGAGAGACTGTTGCTTTGTTTTAAAGCTCCATCACAACAGAAACTGAAGAGAACGAATGAGGGAGGGGTGTGGGAAGAGAGTCTAATAGGGAACTTGCGGGTACAAAAAGACGACTTGGCCAGTCACGAGAATCTGTCCTCCATCTGTGACAGAAGCCAATCTTTGAAACTCAAGCTAACAGCAGCCTGGCTAAGAATGGATCCACCTTAGAACCAGTGTGAGTCATGCTTGAGATAACTACCTTGCAAGGAGTCTACATTTACATGTCATCATGCCATTCTTTCATTTTAAAAAGAGCATATAGCAAAGAGTTCTCAGTTCTGCAAATCAGTCATCAGGTGGGGATCCAATGTGGCCACAGTTCACATCGTTCTGGCATAACCAGCTGAGCCACAGCCTGTAGTTTTTAATCACTATATCAAATTGCCTCTTGGTGAAAACAAAAGCTTCACCTCCTAAGGTGAAGACCTAGAAGGGAACAAAGCCTACTGAGAAAGATACCCGACTAATAATAAATTAGAAATTCTAATAATAAATTAGAAAATCAATTTTGTCACAACATAGTCAACTCTTTCATATACCTGCATATCACATGTATGTTGTTTATTGATGCACCACTGGAACCAAGAGCATAGTGACTGCCAAAATGACTTTTTGCTAAATGAAAAAGTGCATGAATAAGTAAAGCAGTTCAAAGGTGCGTCTTATTGGGTAAACTGATGTTCCAGGCACATAGAGAACTACCACTTATTGAAGCCTTTCTCCATGTAGGGCATTATGTTTACTGGAGTCATTTGATTTAGCCTCACTCTGACCCTATGGTATATATTCTATCCAAGGTCGGGAGGCATTTCACCATCCAATATGTGGGTTACCGAGGGTCTTTTGGATGACCCAAAATTCTTCCTTTTTTTTTTTTTTTAAGATTTATTTATTTATGCATACAAGCACTGGGGTACAGGCCAGAGGTGTGGGGGGTGAGAGGATTCACCACAGAGAGCGGGGAGCAGAACAGGCAGATCAACAGAAGTACACTGCTGAGGGCAGCAGTGGGCAAAGCAGGAGAGGTCTGTTACGCCATGTGAGTCCCCTCCCTGGCCGGCAGCAGGGATCGGACTCATGCTGCAGTGGCTGAGGTCTGCTTCATAGTGCATTGCTTAACCCACTGTGCCACCAGGGAGGACCCCCAAAATTCTTCTTTCCCAGTATGAGTTCAGGCAAACCGAGGGTTTCTGGGACTAATCAAAGACATTCACCACGTCCCTTTGTTTCACAGTATTTCTAATGCTTCATAATCCCTGCATGTGGTACCTCCACAAGCACACCTAGCCTCATGTTCCACCTCCTGCAAGAGCCTTCCAGCTGTGCTCCCCATTTCCAATCCTCCCTAAACTCCCATCATCCACCTTACCCAATACTGTGAGACTCAACCTGAAGACCAGGGCTCTGAGGAAGCCCCTGCTCTGAGGGTCTGGAGTGAGATGGCTTGGTTTTGAAGTAGGTAAGGCCAAACAAGTCAATTGTCTTCTTTGGGTCTCAATTTCTTCTTTGGCAAAATAGAGGGAATCAATTTATTTCATAGAGCTTTATGGAGATTAGGTAACATGGTAAAGTGGCACTCTGCAAATGCCTGTCACGTATAATATGGTAAGTTTTTGCTTAATCTAAATGTTGGTCCCTCTAGTCAAACACCTGCTATTAAGCTGCAACAAAGAAAGAAACCCCACCATGAGAATCTGGTAGGGTTTCCGACTGTCTTCTGGATAAAAGATCTTTACAATTGTTTACAATAAAGAGATTATTAACTATATATCTCTATATCACCTAGTCTTGTATTTGGTCTACATTCAGCTGGGTTGAGTTCCTAACATTTCCTGAGACACGTTCCTGTTTTCCCACCTTCATGCGTTTCTTTTTTTTGTACCCCTCTGAGATCTCGCCTACTTCTACCTGTAGTGAAATCCTAGAGAGTCTTTACATCACAAGGCAGTGCTTCACTCTCCTAATCACAATTGAGTTCTCCGATCTTCTACAACACCCCCTTGTGGCCCTGACTACATTTAGCATTTTATTTATTTATTAAAAGTAGAGGAAATAATTTCTTTTTTGTAAAGATTTATTTATTTATGGGCCTCCATGGTGGCACAAGGGGTTAAGCACCGCATTGCGAGGCATCTGTAGCCACTGCAGAGACAGTTCGATCCCCGGCCAGGGTGGCAACCACATGGGGCGGCGGACCACTCCTACATCACTACCTAAAAGTATATCAGTCACTCTCTGTGAAGGGAAATTTTTCTTTGCTTATGGCTCTTTTCGGTCCGGGCTGATTGTCATCTTCCAGGGTTTCCTGGATATCTTTCTCTTCCCCTCCCTACACACCAGCCTCTAATTCCTATTCCTCTTTCCTTCTACACTTTAGTTTCCCTCTTGAATAGTCAGTCATCACAAGACCCCCTACCTCACTCTTTTCAACAAGAAGTCCCATTAAGTTTCCCCCAGCAGAACAACTTCCATCTCCGAGGTAAAACACTGTGACTTTCCTCAAGTGGGGACACACAACTGTTGTTATCATTTTGTTTCCTAAATTACAACTTTTCCCTTCCTAGACACACCTTCAGTCTGAAAAGGTCGCAGTCTTATGAGTCTGTCTCTCATACAAATCCACGGATTAAACTGTCTCTCGCGAACGGAGACGGAGACACGGTTAAATTACAGAACTTACCAGAAGCAGCGAGCAGAAGAGCGCTAGGGACCGCGGGCAAGCAAGCGCACGTTTCGTTATGAGGAGAAGAATCTGCGGTCCTAAGGCCAGGCTCGAGATGGGGGAAGCGTACGGGCCGTGAATTCCAAGTGAAGGCCGGAGCACGACGTATCCTGGGACCCGGGAACCACCAGGCACCCGCAAAACCCAGTCCGCGAAGACTAGGCCGCAGGGAAACAATGCGTACCCATAGGAGACGCCACCCGCCTCGACTTCCGGTGCGCGACCCGGAAGCGGAAGGGGGCTCGTTACTTTCTGCTCCCTGCGCGTCCGACCTGCGTCGTTCCCGCTGTGCGGTGGAGTACCTTGGCGGCCGTTTGCAGCGTGCGGTGTCCGGGAGCAGAGCTCTGAGGGTTCCGAGCAGCCGCAGCCATGGCGGATGTCACCGCCCGTAGCCTGCAGTACGAGTACAAAGCGGTGCGTGTGGGCTGGGGAGAACGGTCTGGGGAGCCTAGAGGTGGGCAGGAGGCTGAGGGAAGGCACAGTCTGCAGGCCTATAGAACGGCGAAAGGGGACAGGAAATCATCGAGAAGAAGGTGGGGGTACTGTATACTAATTCCAGTGGGGCCTGGGGCATGTTGGGTGTCCAGAGAGGTCTGATAGGAGGGTTTGTTCTCTCTCCTCTCAGTGTTGTACCCGTGAGGAATTAGACCTTGACCAAAAAGATAGGCATGGGGCACTGGGAGACATAGCGGGAGGGATATAGACTGGGATCTCCTGGAGACATAACGAGAGAGAGAGAGAGAAAAAAAAAGCAAAACCAACAAGTCCTTGACGTTATCACTAGATAATTTGTGTTCTACAACACCTCCAACCATTGCCCCCCCCCACGCCCAACTTTCCCCAGGAGTGCTTATTTTAAGTAGTGCTAGGAACTAAGATTATTTAGCTGTTTTAATTGGCTAGCGGATTTATTTCTGCCCTTTGCTCATGTGTAGAAATATCTCAATGCTATTACTTCATAAGGAAAATATCTTTTTATTTGAACAAATGATTATTAGCAGTTACTCTGATTTTTTTTTTTCACTAGTTGGTCTCTGTATTAGACTTTACCTTTTTTTTAAATGAATGAAGATGTCTCAATGCCCTGTTTATGTCAGAGCTTCCATTATTTTGTGATCTTTTCAGAACTCAAATCTTGTCCTCCAAGCTGACCGTTCTCTCATTGACCGAACCCGCCGAGATGAACCCACAGGAGAGGTGTTATCCCTGGTTGGGAAACTGGAGGGCACTCGAATGGGAGATAAAGCTCAACGGACCAAACCACAGTTGCAGGAGGAAAGAAGAGCCAAGTAAGTACAAGGTTGAAAATGATGTATCTTCAGATTCAAGTTCATATTCCTCTTAAGCATTTTAGCAGCATTTTTGCTGAAATGTATGGTGCAAGATGAGACATCAGTGGCGTAAAAAATTTTAGTATGGTAAAAGGAATGAGAGTTAAAAGATTCTTTACTCTTAATAAGTGTATCAGAAGTAGAAAACCACATGTAGACATTTTCTAGCATAAGTATTTCTGGTAGATATGGTAGGAAGATCATAATTTTTTTATAGTATTTTTCAGACTCTTGCTATGCCCTTGTTTTAGTAACTTTTTTTTTTTTTTATATCCTTGTATTACTAACTTCCCACTTCTACTTCTTTCTTACGGTATTGCCCACTTCATACTAATTTTGTTGTAATACCCAAGCATTCACACATCCATAGTATGATAGACAGAGTTTTTTTGTGCTGGTTGGTTTATTGCTTTTGGGCAGTACATTTTGAAACTTAAAAACAAATCATTAAACTTAATCTCACCATTACCTTTTAACCCTGATCCATCTCTCTTCCTTTCATGACAAAGTTTCAATTATTTGCAGGCCCAGATTTAATTATATTTGAAATCAATTAATTTATTATTGAACTCCACATTGCAGGGTAGCACTCCTTTTCTAGTTTTGTTACAATTTTTTGGAATTCTTTTGGAGCTTCAAAGTGTCCAGGTGCTCCAAAGGAGCTTTCTCTGCCTTTAAAAGGAAAATGTGTCTGAAAGTTGAAAAACTAGTCAATATCTGATTGTACACTATTGTCATTCAAAGTAAAAAAGGGTTGTCTTTTTTAAATGAATGAAGAGGATATCTCAGTGTTTTAATGCATCTAGTGAGGATGGCAGGGGATTACTTTTCTGTTACTGTATTTTCATAAAGACTACTGCTAGTGATGATGTCAAGTAGATATAGAGTCATGTTTTTACATATTGCATGTGTGCTGTGAAGCTGAGGAGATGAGAATGGGCTTAATTTAGTCTTGCTTTTGGGAGGGAAGGCTTTGCTGTTCACCGTCACACTCTGTCCAATAGGCGAAGAAAGCGTGATGAGGACCGGCATGATATCAACAAGATGAAGGGTTATACTCTCCTGTCAGAGGGCATTGATGAGATGGTGGGCATCATCTATAAGCCAAAAACTAAAGAGACCCGGGAGACTTATGAGGTGTTGCTCAGCTTCATCCAGGCTGCGCTTGGGGACCAGGTGAGTTAGCCAGAGGGTGAGACTTTGTTTTTGGAGAGGATGGGGTTTCAACTGGGAGGCATTAGAACAACCTCGTCCCTGAATTTTCCTGTGTAGGGTATACTGTTTACTTTATATGGGATAGCACTTTTCATGTCTCTTTCAAGCCTCACAAGCACTGACTCTGTAAGTAGATGCTATTGTACTTCCTTTCATTTTAGAGAAGAGAGATGTTAGGCACAGCATAGTTATTTTCTCAAGTCATACAAGTGTATGCAAGAGCTAGATATTAACATGGTGGCCTGTATTTAGAATCTGTGCTCTTGACCAGCATATGTGTGTGATGTTTATGAGTCTCTGAGATGTTCTGGTGAAGTGGGTATTCGGGAGGTGAAAACAAAGAATTACCAGAAGTTGGAAGGCTTGAGGAGGACTGCTGAGTGCTCTGTCACTTTAAGACATGGCACACTGTATGGAAGCCATGTCTTCCTGCTTCCTGAGACTACCTACCTAATCAGGTGAGTCTTCATTCCATTATGTAACTGTTGTTGGCATTTTTATTAACATTAACGAAAATGGTCAGAGGTATGAATCCCATTAACGTCCTGTTGTCATGTAAAGCTGGTCAGTGATATTCTGTGTGTTATTGTTCTAAATGTGGTTTTTCTGCTTTTGTTTTTGCTACCAGCCTCGTGATATCCTTTGCGGGGCAGCTGATGAAGTTCTAGCTGTCCTAAAGAATGAAAAGCTTCGTGACAAGGAAAGGCGCAAGGAGATTGACCTACTGCTGGGTCAGACAGATGATACCAGATACCATGTGTTAGTAAACTTGGGTAAAAAGATCACAGACTACGGAGGAGACAAGGAAATCCAGAATATGGGTAAATGTTTATGTTCTGATTATATTGATTACTTGTTGACTTCTAAATGCAATTTAAAGTCTGGCGTGTCAGTTCCTACACCCTGTTGGGTGTTTATTGAAGAATCATGTAGATGGACTCCAGAAACCCTAGATTCCAGCAGCCATTTCTCACGGAGACCCTTTTGTTGTCTAATACATGTGGAAAAACTTGGGCAGAGTTGGGAGTGGGAGCTTGTGGCTCAGGTGGTTGAGAAACAAGAGCAAGACCCTATCCAAGACTGCAGGTTGGAGAAGGATGGGTGGCGGGTCTTTTCTGTTGATTGTCCAAGTGTCTTTGTGAGTCCTTAGAGTATAGATCTATCCTGAGGAGAGACAAGTCAGACAATTGGGAGAGAAATGAGCTCCATAGTTCGTTATTTCACTAATCAGTCACTTTTCTTTTTCTGGTCGCTCATCATTACAGATGACAATATTGATGAGACATATGGTGTGAATGTACAGTTTGAGTCTGATGAGGAGGTGAGTGATAAAGCAGGTGAACCTAGTTAATTGATTTTTGGAATTGTTTAGGTGAGGGGACCCTTCTAAGGTAAAGAAGCTCCCGAAATAAGCCAAATAAATTTTATGGTGTTGTATGTGCTAAATTTGAGGCATAAATACTACTTTGTTTAAAAATGTTTATGGTTCTATTTAGGTTTTATAGAGTAAATTTAAATTAATAAATACAAGGTAATATAATTTAAAATATACCCAGTGGGTCAGCATAAACAAAGATAGACAAAAGATAAAGTAACAGTGTGTAACTTCATTGGGGGGCGTATGCTGCTGTGTTTTACTGAATTTTAAAGTTATAATAACCCCCCTTATCTGCAATTTCAATTTCCATTATTAGTTGCATATGAAATATTATATGCAATAAGATATCTAGAGAGAGACCACAGTCATGTAATCTTTATTACAATATATTGTTTATAATTGCCCTTTTTTAATTATTAATTTTTTATTGTGCCTAATTTACAAATTACATTTTTTCATAGACCTGTATATGTAGGAAAAAACAGTATATGTAGGTTTATTATAACCTACAGTTTCAAGCATCGTCTACTGGGGGTCATGGACTGTATCCTCCACTTAAGGTCTCATAATTTCCCATTTTCCAGTACCAGGTGCTACCAGTTTGAAAAGAATGTACATTTTGGTGCTAGGGGTATAGCTCAGTGGTAGAGCATTTGACTGAAGAATGTACATTTTGCCCCAAAGCATAGGCATATTGTACATGGCTGTTTAATTAACAGTTGCAGCAGCCACTGAGGTTAATGTTCCCCATCTAATCAGAAATTCCTGACTATTACTAAGGAGGAATAAGTGGGGTTCTTGAAAAGGCATTGCCAGTTTACTTTGGGAATCTCACTGTGTGTGTATGGGTGGGGAAAGGATTATCTCCTGAAAGGGAAAATGCTGACCCTGGAATATTATACTAGGATAGGAAATAGGGGTAGCACAGAAACATCAGAAAAAAGAGCAGTGAACTTCTAGCCAGGAGTTTAGTCCTGTATCCTGCAGGTCATTTTGCCTCAGTTTCTCCATCTGTCAAATGAGGTTATTGAAGTAGATAATGCTAAGCTCCTTCCTTTGGTATAATTAAGAAGATTTTATAATTTTAAGTAGCAACAAACTAAACTCTTTGGTCTTTGCACAACATTTATTTCACAATGCTTATTAAGTACTTGCTTTTAAGAAGACACTATGCTAAATATATAAAATATGAATAAGTGATGAGCAAGCTAAGTGTGGGCTTAGCTTTCTGGATCATTGTGGGCTTTCCCAGACATGCTTCTGTATGGCTCTTCTCTCATATTAGCTAATAACTGGGGTTTGTTTTTCTTTTTTTCATTTATTGATTGCATATAGAGTTGGTCGCCTTTGTGGCAGCCTAACATGTGAAGCAGAAAGAGTAGAAGCATCTAATGAATTCAGTCCAAGTGGACTGAGAGTCACGAGATCATTCAGTTAAATGTAGTCCTGGAATAGGGTTGACCCTGCTTCCAGTAAACTGTCAGTTTCAGCCCAGAACCATTGATCTACCCATGGAACTAATTTTAAGTGACTAAAGGGAGCAGTTTTGTGGTGATGCCAGGATTAACTTCAGGTCATGAGTTGGAGTTTGGGTCGTTTCCACAGGAAGGTGATGAAGATGTGTATGGGGAGGTTCGAGAAGAGGCATCTGATGATGACATGGAAGGGGATGAGGCTGTCGTGCGCTGTACGCTCTCAGCTAATGTAAGTACAATTTGCTTTTTCTCATTTCCACAAGGCCAGATTATTTCTTTCCCCATGCCTCGGTCCTGTTACATCTTTATTGAGTCACATTTATTAGCCATAATAAGCATTTAGTATCTCAGTTTTCTTAAGATCCAGTCAGTCATCCTCTTTCCCAAAGGCTTGCATTGGTGAAACCCTAGTTTTTTTGTGCTCTGAACTCAATAAAGCAGTATTTTTCCCCTTTGGAAAATTTTCAAAAGGAGGATGACTAGTAGAACTTAGTTACAGAGTGAGGAGGAAACACTTATGGCACAGAGACATGGTGAGCTCAGTGCTTGCTTACTTTTATAGCTTGTAGCATCTGGTGAACTGATGAGCTCTAAGAAGAAGGATTTGCACCCGCGGGATATTGATGCGTTTTGGCTACAGCGACAACTTAGTCGCTTCTATGATGATGCCATTGTGTCACAGAAGAAGGCAGATGAAGTGTTGGAGATTTTGAAGGTATGGCCAAAATAATATTTCTGTGGTCAGTGTGTCTCAGCAGATGGAACAGTGTAAGAAGCAGATGGCTGTGTCCTTAATCGAGGTGTTATCTTCTCTCTGTAGACGGCCAGTGATGATCGAGAATGTGAGAACCAGCTGGTTCTGCTCCTTGGTTTCAACACTTTTGATTTCATTAAAGTGTTGCGGCAGCACCGAATGATGAGTGAGTATATGGTGGGCCATCTGTGGCATGTGCATGGTCTGATACTGTTATTCTCATGGCTTTAACACTGATTTCACTTTTCTTTCTACTTTGCAGTTGAAGGCTTTTGTTGTTGTTGTTTTTTATTTTGTATTTTCTTATTGAGGTAACATTAGTTTATAACACTGTAAGGTTCCAAGAGTACATTTTGTCACTGTACCCACCACAAAAATGTCCAGTCACCATCTCCCACATCTGTTGCTCCTTCTTGCACAGTCCCTCCCCTTCTGGTAACCACCATTCTGTTGTCAGTATCTAATAGTTGGTGTTTGTGTTTATTTTATTTTCATTCTACAAATGTGTGAAATCTTATTTTCATATTTGTCTTTCTCCTTATTTCACTTAGCATAATCTCCTCAAGGCCTGTTCATGTTGTCACAAATGGCAAAATTTCATTGACTGATGGCTGGGTTTTTTTTTAAGATTTATTTGTGCATACAAGAACTGGGGTGTAGGCCAGAGGTGTGGGGAGTGAGAGGATTCACCAGAAACAAAGTGGGGATCAGAACAGGCAGATCAACTGAAACACACTGCCAAGGTGAGTAGCAGGCAAGACAGGAGAGGTCTGCTGTGCCATGTGGGTCAGCTCCATGGCTGGGTGTTCAGCTTGTGCTGCAGTGGCTGCCAGTAGTGCCACAGTGCTGTGATTTAACCCCTTGAGCAAACAGGGAGGCCCCTCTCCCTGGTGGCGCAGTGGGTTAAGAAACGCACTATGAAGCAAACCGCAGCCACTGCAGCACGAGTTTGATCCCTGCTGCCGGCCAGGGTGGGGACCCACATGGCGCGGCAGACCTCTCATGTTGTGCCCGCTGCTCCCCTCAGCAGTGTACTTCCATTGATCTGCCTGTTCTGCTCCCCGCTCTCTGTGGTGAATCCTCTCACACCCCAAACCTCTGGCCTGTACCCCAGTGCTTGTATGCATAAATAAATAAATCTTTTAAAAAAAAAACAGGGAGGCCCCTGATGGCTGATTTTTATTTCACCACTCCACCTCTCACCTTCCCTTTCTTGCTTTTCTTGGCAGTTTTATACTGTACCTTACTGGCCAGCGCACAGAGTGTGGGTGAAAAGGAAAGAATCATGGGAAAGATGGAAGCTGATCCAGAGCTTTCTAAGTTTCTCTACCAGCTTCAGGAAACTGAGAAGGAGGATCTGATCAGGGTAAGGACTGGGTTGGTTTATCTGTTTGATTAATTAACCCCCCAAAGTGTTTTCTTCAGAAAAGAGACATTGGCTACAAGATGACAGCAGGAAGCTAAATTCCTACTAAAGGAGGGAGTTGAAAAAGTAAAGTATTTTCTCTGAATTCTCTGAGGTTTGTCAGTGGGTGTGGATTAGAATCAGCACCTGCACACTGGTGTGGTCAAGAGAATGCTCACTTGAGGCTCTCTCCATTGGCACCATGGGGCCCTGTGGTGTTTATTTACACACTACATCATGGCATTTGTTGAATGCCGTGGTATGGAAAATACAGATATGGAACACTAACTTGCTGACAAAGAACTACTCAGGGATACCCCTTGATGCCAAATTGTTGAATGTCTGCTTTTGACATTCCTGCACTCTGCATTGTCCCTGTAAATCTGTTTGCCTGTTTTCATCTTTCTGCTGTTCCCTGTGACAAGTGTCTGAATGTAAATGACTGTCTTTGTTTTAGGATTTACTTGTCAGCCCCTGTGAATTAAGCTCAGCTAATCAGAGACTAAAGAGGACAAGAATGTAATGAAGCATTACTATTCATTTTATCTCTTCCCTTTACAGGAGGAAAGGATCCGGAGAGAGCGAGTCCGTCAGTCCCGAATGGACACGGATCTGGAAACTATGGATCTAGACCAGGGTGGGGAGGTAGGTATCAGGGCTATTGCCAAGGCTGTGGTGGATGGAGAACTCATTTGCTTAGCCTGCTAATTTCCTTTGTGTTCTTGTCAAACTTCTAGGCATTAGCTCCCCGACAGGTTCTGGACTTGGAGGACTTGGTGTTTACCCAAGGAAGCCATTTCATGGCCAACAAACGCTGTCAACTTCCTGATGGTTCCTTCCGTCGCCAACGCAAGGGCTATGAAGAGGTGCATGTACCTGCCCTGAAGCCCAAGCCCTTTGGCTCAGAGGAAGTGAGTGAATTGTTTTTCTCAGTTAGCCTCTCTGTTCACCTCCCTTCCAGTTCCAACCCATTGACTGAAATGTGTCCTTCTGTCATAGATAATTTATTCCAGAAACAGAAGCACCTGCAGAATTTCCCTGTTTTGATTTTGAGCCCAGGGGACAATATAGATCTCTCTGATCTGGAGAGTTACTCGGGGAGGGGCCAGGAAATGCAGTCCTGGCAGTCGTGCAAAATCTGACAGTCTGCTCAAGGCACTGCCGATGTGATGTGAATAACATTTCTTCCTTCTAGCAACTGCTTCCAGTGGAGAAACTGCCAAAGTATGCCCAGGCTGGATTTGAGGGCTTCAAAACACTGAATCGGATTCAGAGTAAACTCTACCGTGCTGCTCTAGAGACAGATGAGAATCTGCTGTTGTGTGCTCCTACTGTAAGCACTACACTGGCTGCTTTTTTTCTTGTGGTATGGGATGGAATGAATTTTGGTGGCAAGCTTGTTCTTCATCTCTGCTCTCCCTGCTAACCTGTTGTTGTTTGATCTAAGAGATATTAAGTGGTAGGATAAAATTCCTAGGACATGTGTTGCTCTCTCTTGATGATAAGCCTCACAACATAACCAGGTAAACCATTTTTCTCACCTTTAACTTCTCCTTAGGGTGCTGGTAAGACCAACGTGGCTTTGATGTGTATGCTCCGAGAGATAGGGAAGCACATTAACATGGACGGCACTATCAACGTGGATGACTTCAAGATTATCTATATCGCTCCCATGCGGTCTTTGGTGCAGGAGATGGTGGGCAGTTTTGGAAAGGTAAAGGATAGAAGTTTTCCTACAGAAGTTACTGGATACAGCTGTTGTATTAAGAACAGGACTGATACATCACTGCTGCTTGTATTAGGGCATCTCTGGGATGTCTCATATGGTGTTTTTTCCCCCACTTCAAAGAACTTGAGCCACTTTCATTCAGAGTGTTTCCAAAGAATGTTCTGGATCTGTCTTAAGCTTTTATAGGACTTTATCATCTTTCTTTCATTTTCTCCATAGCACTTTTCTGCAGTTGGTATCATTTGCATTGTTGACTTATTTATGAAACACTCTATGTATGTGGTTGATAGGAAGCATAGTGGTGTTATTCTGGGTCTGTACGAGATGCTCAGAGATTCTTTGCCTCCTTCATTTTCCTGGATATAAACTTGGATTTGTTTTAGAAATACATATTTGTTTTTTTTTTTTAAAGATTTATTTATTTATGCATACAAGCACTGGGGTACAGGCCAGAGGTGTGTGTGGAGGGGTGAGAGGATTCACCACAGAGAGCGGGGAGCAGAACAGGCAGATCAACGGAAGTACACTGCTGAGGGGAGCAGCGGGCACAGCCGGAGAGGTCTGCTGTGCCATGTGGGTCCCCACTCTGGCCGGCAGCAGGAATCAAACTCATGCTGCAGTGGCTGTGGTTTGCTTCATAATACGTTGCTTAACCCACTGCGCCACCAGAGAGGCCCAGAAATACATATTTGTAAATTTGACCTTTTTTTTTTTTTTTAAAGATTTATTTATGTATACAAGCACTGGGGTACAGGCCAGAGGTGTGGGGGGTGGTGAGAGAATCCACCAGACAGAGCAGGGGGCAGAACAGGCAGATTGACAGAAACACACTACTGAGGGGAGCAGCGGGCAAGGCAGAAGAGGTCTGCTGCGCCATGTGGGTCTCCTCCCCAGCCGGCGGCAGGGATCGAACTTGTGCTGCAGTGGCTGCGGTTTGCCTCAGTGCATTGCTTAACCCACTGCGCCACCAGGGCGGGCCCAGATTGACCTTTTTTCACCTGCTTTCAATACCCTACACTCAAACTTACCAGAGAGTGAGTGTGGGGACAGGACACCCTTCGTGCATTCTTACCTGATTTGCCCTTTCTTTGCCCAGCGCCTGGCCACATACGGCATCACTGTTGCAGAATTGACTGGTGACCACCAGCTGTGCAAGGAAGAAATCAGTGCCACCCAGATCATTGTCTGTACCCCTGAAAAGTGGGACATCATTACACGCAAGGGTGGGGAGCGTACCTATACCCAGCTGGTGCGACTCATCATTCTGGTGAGCCTGGGGTGCTTGTGGGAATGGTGGGATAGTCATGTTCAAAGAGGGTTTGCTTGTTTTTTTTTAAGATTGATTTATTTATGCATACAAGAACTTGGGTATAGGCGAGAGGTATGGGGGAGTGAGAGGATTCACCAGAGACAGAGTGGGGGAGCAGAACAGGCAGATCTGCTGAAATACACTGCTGAGGGGAGCAGCGGGCAAGACAAGAGAGGTCTGCTGTGCCATGTGGGCCACCTTGCTGGCCGGGGATTGAACTTGTGCTGCAGTGGCTGTGGCCGCTTCATAGTGCAGTGCTTAACCCCTTGGTCACCAGGGAGGCTCGGGTTTGCTTGTTTTAATACTAAACATTTCTTCAGAATCTTTTCTCTAATCCCTGATCTTTGTCATGACAGTGTTTTGCTGTCATTGTTGCTGTTCCCTTTAAATGAGAATCTCTGATTAACTGAAACATTTCACAGATGTTACCATATTATTCTTTATATCTTTTTTATGTCTGAAAATTTTTTTAAACAGAAAACCAAAAAACTAAATGTGTTCTCCCAGAATGTTAAAGGGCTTTATTAATAAATCGTTCATTCTCAAAAGAGTAAATAAGGGATCAGGATATTTTACTCCTTATATGCAGAAGCATCCAGGGAGGAATGATAAAAATGAGTGTAGTTTCTTTAAGTCATCTTGGAAAGCAGAAAGGAAACCTCACGTGCTGGTTTGCATTGTTACAGAGCAGGAGTTGATAATCTACGACTGTTGGTGTTTGTTGTATTGGGATACAGACCTCACCAGTTGTTAAAGTATCAAATGCAACTGCCTTTGTGCTTGCAATGACAGCTGTGAGTTCTTGTACCAAAGCACTTTATTTCACTGAATGTAGCAAAGTAGTTACCGTCAGCATTTATTTGCTGAGTATTTCTCAGTGATTATTCATCCTTTGGGTTCCTCTGGTTTGGAGTCTTTTTTATGTCTTTTTTGTTGGGCATATTACTTTATATGCCTACAAAATGGAGCTATTCTCAGGAAAGGGGACTACATAGTCCTAGTCCTCCAGGTAATTTTCTGCACACCCATTTCTTAGGATGAGATCCATCTTCTCCATGATGACAGAGGTCCAGTCTTAGAAGCTTTGGTGGCCAGGGCCATCCGAAACATTGAGATGACCCAAGAGGATGTCCGACTCATAGGTCTTAGTGCCACCCTCCCTAACTATGAAGATGTGGCCACCTTTCTACGGGTGGATCCTGCCAAGGGCCTCTTCTACTTCGATAACAGGTAGTAGAGAAAGTTTAATTAGGGTGACCTTCCTGCTGCCCTTCCCCTTTTTTAGGAGTTGAATTGGGTTTTATTTATTTATTTTAAAAGTGTATTTATGCATACAAGAGCTGGGATGCAGGCTACAGGTGAGGGGGTGAGAGGATTCACCAGAGACAGAGTGGGGAACAGAACAGGCGAATCTACTGAAACACACTGCTAAGTGGAGCAGCGGGCGAGACAGGAGAGGTCTGCCACGCCATGTGGGTCACCTCCCTGGCTGGGGATTCAGCTTGTGCTGCAGTGGCTGCCGATAGCTTCATGGTGCTACAGCTTAACCCTTTGCACCACCAAGGAGGCTCCTATTTATTTATCTTTTTAAAGATTTTTTATTTTTATTTATTCATGCATACAAGAGCTGGGGTGTAGGCCAGAGGTACAGGGGATGAGAGGATTTACCAGAAACAGAGTGGGGAGCAGAACAGGTAGATCAATACACTGAAAGACACTACTGAGGGGAGCAGCGAGCAATATGAGAGGTCTTCTGCAACATGTGGGTCACCTCCCTGACCAGGGGTTGAACTTGCACTGCAATTAATACTGATAGCTTGATAGTGCTGAGACTTCAACTCCTGTGCCACCAGGGAGGCCCTGAATTGGGTTTTAGATGGGCCTTGAATTTTGATATTTGAATCCAAAAATAATAGCACTCCCAGAGCAGTTTATGTCATACTCAGCGTTCTATGCCAGAAGCTTCATTTGTCTAACTTGAACTTTTAGCTTCCGCCCAGTGCCTCTGGAACAGACTTATGTGGGCATTACAGAGAAAAAAGCTATCAAGCGTTTCCAGATCATGAATGAAATAGTCTATGAGAAAATCATGGAACATGCTGGAAAAAATCAGGTCTGTCAATGGTTCCTTCTTATCCTTGAACCCTGTTCTTCTGATTTTTTTGTCTTACTGATAAGATTGAGGAAGATAAAAAGAGAGAGGACACAGTATGAATCTCTAATATGAGTGATAATATGGTGTTACTACAGACCCTTTAGCCATTGAAAGGATAAGAAAGGAGTTGTATAAACAACTTTATACTCTTAAATTTGACAACTTGGAAGAAATGGGCCACCCAGCTACCCAAACATGGACTATGAAATAGGTAACCTAAATAGTCCTGTAACCATTAAAGAAGTTGAACTTGTAATTAAGAATATCCCAAAAAAGAAATCCCTAGGTCCAGCTGATCAGTCTGTCTACAATGTCAAATGTCCTTTCATCATTAAGATGAAAATTAAAAACAAGTGAAAAGAGGGCCTTTTATTATAAAATATGTATGATATTTTTTTAATTGAATAATCAGTTTAACCATGTCAGTCAAAGCAAAATAATAGGGAAATGTATGTAGTAGGCATGTATGTTTATTTTTGTACGATGAAAACAAATGAGACAAATCTTTTCTTGGTACTAAATACTTGTAGGACTTCATTCCTGCCAGATGGTACTGTTATGAAACTATTTTCTCAGTCTTTTTTTAAGTGCCTATTTCATATAACATTTTAGTTGTTATTTTGCAGATGCATTCTTCAGGTGGCTTGGAATCTTTTTAGGCACCTGAACACAACTTCCTAATTGAAATTTGTGAATCTATATCGATAGTGTATATCAACTTACTCTTAAATAGGCCACAAAGGATTATTTAGTTTTCCAATTCTAGGGCTCTCGCTCAACACTTGGTAGGTTTATTTCTTTAGGGTCTTGCTGGTACAGTTTAGGTTTCTGAGCCAGTGCACAGTCCTGCGTTGTTGTTCAAGATCTATCCTTACAGTATTACAGCCATTGGTACAGTCTCTGCTTCCTGCTGCTGTTTCCCCTGGGCTATAGGTGTAACTTTTGGTGCTGTGGCAAATCATGGTTTCTGTTTAGGTGCTTGTGTTTGTCCATTCCCGGAAAGAGACTGGGAAGACAGCCAGGGCCATTCGAGACATGTGCCTGGAGAAGGACACTCTGGGTCTTTTCCTGAGAGAAGGCTCAGCCTCCACAGAGGTCCTTCGGACAGAAGCTGAGCAATGCAAGGTGAGGAGCATTCTCTCTTTCCTTTTCGTAGCTCAGTTTGTGATTGTCCAGACAATCCTCTGGGACTGCAGTGTGCTGCTGTTGTTTCACACAGGATGAAATTGATTGTCTGGATGTGGTTGTGTGTAGTAGGTGAGAGGTGAGGTCTCATGAGATTTACTGAGTCTCCCTGAATAAAAGGAGGCTCCCCTCATCACCTTTTCTCTTTCTCAGAACCTGGAGCTGAAGGATCTGCTGCCCTATGGCTTTGCTATTCATCACGCAGGCATGACCAGAGTTGATCGGACACTTGTGGAGGACCTTTTTGCTGATAAACACATTCAGGTGAGGGTGGGCAAAGCACAGAATATCAAAGCTTGTGACAGGTGTTTGAGCCCTGTACTGTATTGTTTCTGACTCAGTAACCCAAGCCTGAGTGTTGTAGGTACAGTAAATATAAGTTGGTGCTGCCTCTCCCAACTCCTCATAAATTACATGAGGGAAGATGAGTGAGATCAGGAAAGTATCCGAGGAGTATATCAAAGCAGGCACACTGGTAACTCTAGATGTTGTCAGACAAGGTGTCATAGAGTCTGGACATGCTTTATTTTCTCAATGGGTAGTCTGTTTTTAATTGCCTGGTAACCTTAAGTTGGTTAATACTGGCCTATACTTTTGCTCCTTAGTTGTCTCTAGAACTTTGAAATATTAATGAATAGATTATTTGCAACTGTGATGAATAGATTATTAATAATGAACAGATCTTGAGTGGATGAAGAACACGAAGACTATTTTTCTCTTTATTCTGGTGTCATATAGACAGTAGGGGACCCATATCATTCCTGATAGAAGCTCTGAGGAAAGTTGCCTGGAGAAGTTGGTGATATTAACTCTGTGGTAACATCTGTTTCCGTTACTGCCTCCGTAGGTTTTAGTTTCCACAGCAACTCTGGCTTGGGGTGTGAATCTCCCTGCACATACAGTCATCATCAAAGGCACCCAGGTGTACAGTCCAGAGAAGGGGCGCTGGACAGAACTGGGGGCGCTGGATATTCTTCAGGTACAGAGCCCTTACATTTATTCTCGGGTGGGGGGGAAGCATGTGCCTGAAATGCAAAGATATTGGGAAGACAACCATTGGAAGGCCAGGTTCTGTAAAGTCGAAGAATCTAATTGAAGCTCTTGGCTTGCTGTCTCTGATCTAGATGCTGGGACGTGCTGGAAGGCCCCAGTATGACACCAAGGGTGAAGGCATCCTCATCACATCTCATGGCGAGCTCCAGTATTACCTGTCCCTCCTCAACCAGCAGCTTCCCATTGAGAGCCAGATGGTATCAAAGCTGCCTGACATGCTCAATGCAGAGATTGTGCTGGGGAACGTCCAGAATGCAAAGGTAGAAAAGGGGCCTCTTGCCGTCTCTAGAGAGGCTGAGGTACCAGGAGTGGGATGGTTCTTGCCGTGGGCCAGTGGGCCAGCAGCGTCTAGGGTCCTCTGCCCCTGTGTCCTACTTCAGTTAAGCAGTCTTGCATAAGCTTCTTAGGTCTCTGGCTGATAGTTCCCCTCGATACCAAGATCTTATGAAGGACTATCGTTTTAATAATGAAATTTTATAACCATATAGACGACAGCATAGTACGCTTCCTGGTAGTTGGGAAGTAATTTATAAATGACCCATGGGAGCTTTGCATTTGGGCGTTAGTTCTCCATGAGCTCTCTGTTGCAGGACGCGGTGAACTGGCTGGGCTATGCCTACCTTTATATCCGTATGCTTCGATCCCCAACCCTCTACGGCATTTCTCACGATGACCTCAAAGGAGATCCCCTGCTGGACCAGCGTCGACTAGATCTGGTTCACACTGCTGCCTTGATGCTAGATAAGAACAATCTGGTCAAATATGACAAGAAGACAGGCAACTTCCAGGTGAGTGGAGTGAGGGATTTAGGCAAAGGTCTCAGCAAAAGTTGTAGGCCTGGAAGAAATTTCTGCAGCCCGTCTCTCCATTTGAGGACTGCCTGTCTAATTACCCATTGCTTGGAACAGTAAGAAAACAGATGGAATTATAGAGAGCCCCTGAACCTAAGAGCCTCCAAACTTGTATCATAAAATCTGTCAGAGCCTCCTTCCCATCGCTTTAGTTGAGGTTGCTGATTCAGCTGTCTTTTATGCATGGCCATCAGTTCACTGTAGGTCATTTTATCGTTCCAGCTCGTCCATGTGTCTGGGCCAGACAGCTGTATTCTCTGATTCATCCATTGGGTACACATTGTCCACAGTGAGAAACTGGAATTTTTTTCAGTTTGGATTTTTTTCTTCCTCGTAGGTGACAGAACTGGGTCGTATAGCCAGCCACTACTACATTACTAATGATACAGTTCAAACCTACAACCAGCTGCTAAAGCCTACCTTGAGTGAGATTGAACTTTTCAGAGTTTTCTCATTGTCCTCAGAGTTTAAGAACATCACTGTGAGAGAGGTGAGCCTTTGAGCGTGTTGGGATGGGGAGCTGCAACTCAAGCAGGTCGCAGGATGGGTTCTTTTCATGGTCACCAGGCTTATTCTTGACCTGTGTCCTTGTGGCAGGAGGAGAAGCTGGAGTTGCAGAAATTGCTGGAGCGGGTACCCATCCCTGTGAAGGAGAGCATTGAGGAGCCCAGTGCGAAGGTGAGCCTTTCTGTCTCTGCATGGGGTGAGGGTTGGGCGGTTTTCATGATCATCTCAAAAATGAACCTGAGTTTGGATTTCTGCTTGGAAACCTGAGATTTTTTTTTAAAGATTTATTTTTTTTATTTATGCATACAAGAGCTGGGGTGCAGGTTAGATGTGTGGGGAGAGAGTGAGAGGATCCACCAGAGGCAGAGTCTGGAGCAGAACAGGCAGATAAACTGAAATACACTGCTGAGGGGAGCAGCGGGAGAGACAGGAGAGGTCTGCTGTGCCGTGTTGGTTAGCTCCCGGCTGGGGATTGAACTTGTGCTGCAGTGACTGAGATTTAGCCCCTTGCATCACCAGGGAGTCCCTGAGATGTTCTTTTTATACAGTGTTAACAATTATTTGAACTCTTTATAGCTGTAGATCTTACCTGGCATGGATGCTCAGAGCAGAGATGTGATTCACTGTCTTACCCTGTTGAATGATTGGACCTCTCTCTGACTGACTTTCTTTCCAGATCAATGTCCTTCTGCAGGCCTTCATCTCACAGCTGAAGTTGGAAGGCTTTGCACTAATGGCCGATATGGTGTATGTTACGCAGGTGAGGGCAGAGTTATACCACAGGAAAAGGGGTCTGAATGGCTCCAGCCCCTTGTATCCTGTATGTCCTGGAGAAAGTAGGCCTAGCACTGGCAAAGTAGGAGGACTTAAGAGTTTTGCCCAAGTTGTCTTCATTGATTTTTGCATGTACGGGGTAGCCATTCTGTTCTACTGGTTTGAGCATATGAGAAAGTAAGCCTTATAGTGGAAGGCTGGGGGCTCCACGTGGGAACCCATAAGACACAGAGAGTGGATTCTCACTGTGACTGCCAAACTCATATGTCCAGAAGTGGCACTGGGTTTTCTTAGCCTCCATGGCTTTACCTCTAAGGGCATATGACTAGTGCCATTTTGTGGAGCCTTAAATATAAATGAACCAAAAGCTTTAAAATCATACAGTGAGCATTAGGATAAAACGTGTGATGAGCTCAAGCTGCACTTTTCTAGCAGTTGTGCATTTAGCACAACTAAATAGGGGGTGGAGCGATAGTGACTAAGAGATTTTGAGGTGGTTCTGTGATTGGATGAGGCAGTTAACCCAAGGCTTCATTAGGCCTGGGGATAGTGGACACGTAACACAGGGATGCTTCATCTTCCTCTAGTCTGCCGGCCGGTTGATGCGTGCCATCTTTGAAATTGTCCTGAATCGAGGTTGGGCACAACTTACAGACAAGACCCTGAACCTCTGCAAGATGATTGACAAACGCATGTGAGTATCCAGTGAGCTGGAAGCTGGTCACCTGAGATGGGGTTTTCAGGCTGAGGGTGTGATGGGAAAGCCTCAGAGTATATCTGCTTTCTGGTCTGATACATGAACCCTGAGTGAAAGTTGAGAAGAGGGAAGACCCTTTGGCATGGAGCTGGGGAGTGGGAGAGGGTGTGGCAAGTGTTGGCACTCATGTCTCACAGCTGGCACAGGTTTAATGTTCTTCTCTAATGATTGTGTCTCATGTGGTTATGGGCAATCTATTGAAAGCCATGTTGAGGAGAGTTGGTTACAGGCCCTGCAAGGGACTTACAGCTTTGTCTCCTTCCTGGTTAGGTGGCAATCCATGTGTCCTCTGCGCCAGTTCAGGAAACTCCCTGAGGAAGTAGTGAAGAAAATTGAGAAGAAAAACTTCCCCTTTGAGCGTCTGTATGACTTGAATCATAATGAGATAGGTGTGTGGAAAGCTTCTTGTCCTTTCTCAGCCTGTGTATTTACCAGTTCCCAGACCCGGTGACTTAATACTTTGTCTTCACTTCTCACATCCCACTGAAGTACAAGGCTAGCTGTTGGTTTTGGCACTGAGTCCTATGGACTCACTGAGAGTAAAGAGAAGAACCTTTTCCTGAAACAGAATCTGCCAGTTTCCTGTGGTGGCCCTCAGGGTTCAGTTTGCAGCTCCCTCAGGCCCACTGGGCTGCAGCCCCCATACTTCCTCATGTCCTCACAGGGGAGCTTATTCGCATGCCGAAGATGGGGAAGACCATCCACAAATATGTCCACCTGTTTCCCAAGTTGGAGTTGTCAGTGCACCTACAGCCTATCACACGCTCCACTCTGAAAGTAGAGCTGACCATTACACCAGATTTCCAGTGGGATGAAAAGGTGAGGTTTTGCCACATAAAGGGGCTGGTTTCAGAGTGACCTTGAGGAGAGCTGGATTGTAGGGGCTGAGTTCCCTCCCTGGTTCATGTTCCCTTTGCTTGGCAGGTCCATGGTTCATCAGAGGCGTTCTGGATCCTGGTGGAGGATGTGGACAGTGAAGTGATTCTGCACCATGAGTACTTTCTACTCAAGGCCAAGTATGCCCAGGATGAGCACCTCATTACCTTCTTTGTGCCCGTCTTTGAACCACTGCCTCCTCAATACTTCATCCGAGTGGTGTCTGACCGCTGGCTCTGTGAGTGTATCCCCTCCCATGGTTCCCTCAGAACTTGGTCCTCTAAGGCAATTATAAGAACGTTTTGTCCTCTGTACTACTTTGATTGACTGTACATGTGCTGCCTCGGGGTTTCTAGTGTGCATGCAGGGGTCCCCGGGGGGGCCATTAGATAGAGAACTACTTAATATTGCTCTTCCTGTTTTTTTTCTGGCAGCTTGTGAGACCCAGCTGCCTGTCTCCTTCCGACACCTGATCCTACCGGAGAAGTATCCACCTCCAACTGAGCTTCTGGACCTGCAGCCCTTGCCTGTGTCTGCTCTGAGAAACAGTGCCTTTGAGAGCCTTTACCAAGATAAATTTCCTTTCTTCAACCCCATCCAGACACAGGGTAGGTTTGTCCAGTCCCTGGAGGTCCATTCCCTTGGGACCTTTCAGGTCACTGAAGGATAGATGTGTTCTGTGGCAAGAAAGGAAGCTGGGTGCATGGGTGCTTAGCTGGACATTATCCTTCCTCAGAAGTCTTTGGTTACTGTTAGACTTGCTCTTTCCTTTGTATATCTTATTTAAGACGGTAGTAGAACAAGGTCTTCGCATGGTGCACTGTCAATTTTTGGACTGCCCCTGATGCTCAAGTATTTAAGCAGTGTGTAATGTTAACTGAGGCCTCCTCCTGTCACTTTATTTTTTGTTTTTTGAATTACTTATTAATGCACACAAGAGCTGGGTTGCAGGTCAGATGTGCAGGGGATGAGAGGATTCACCATAGACAGTGGGGAGCAGAATAGGTGGATCCATTGAAATATACTGCTGAGGGAGCAGCGGCCAAGACAGGAGAGGTCTGCTGCACCATGTGGGTTAGCTCTCTGGCCAGGGATTGAACTTGGTGCTGCAGTAGCTGTGGATAGCATCATAGTACTGCGACTTAATCCCTTGCGCCGCCAGGAAGGTTCCCTCTCATTGTTTGAAATAGCAGCCACATCCACAGAGCACACCATTTTCTAAGTGCTTTTGGCACAGTGCGTCATGGGTGTTTTCTTCTTCCAATTAACCCAATGAGGCATTTACTATTTGAGATATTATTAATATTTTATAGATAAAGAAGTCCATGCATAGAAAGGCACGCCAGTTGAGTCAGGTAAAAAATAGAACTTTCCAGTCTTGATGCCAGGGCTTAGGCTTTTATTATTCTTCTACAGACTGTCCAGGAAGTGTAAGAGAGGTTTGAAGGGGTAGAGAAAGGTAGCCAGTTTCCATTTGCTCTGTATCCCAGCCCCTTTGGACCAAAGACACTTGGTCACCTTTGTTTCTCAAATCTCCATGAGACCTGCACACTTGTTCTTGGTCTCTCCTCCCTTCCTTTCTGTGTGGGAGAGAGAAAATGGACAAGAGATGTGGCAGGCCTGACTGCACTTAGCGCCCACATATCCTCATCTTTGTTGTTGGAGCTTCACGACTGGCTGGGTTTCCCCTGTTGTTCTTTCTTCTGTCTCTTGTCCACTCAATGTTCATATTACTGCTTTGTGGGTTTTCAGTGTTTAACACCGTGTACAACAGTGATGACAATGTGTTTGTGGGAGCCCCCACTGGCAGTGGGAAGACCATCTGTGCAGAGTTTGCCATCCTGCGAATGCTGCTGCAGAACTCGGAGGGGCGCTGTGTCTACATCACTCCCATGGAGGCTCTGGCAGAGCAGGTATGTAATGTGGTGTGTACACATGTGTGTTTCCCTAGAAGCCATTTATACCCGTAGGTCTAGATGAAGGTTTTCTAAACTTGGAAGTTTGGAAGGTCGACTGGACAAAGACTATTTAATTTCTTTTGTTCATTTCCTTATCCTGTATACTTTTTAAAATATTTATTCTGTATAGTTTTTCTGCACGAAAAACTCCTACCAGTTAAAGGTTGACATGGGATTTAAAGTAGCTTGAGGTCTCTACAGATCAACAGGGCTCTGTGTGCTTCCCAGGTTTTCCTCATAAACAATGATGCCTAGCACAGCCTCATCATTTTTCTGCTCTTCCCCTGCCTGCCAGGTTTACATGGACTGGTATGAGAAGTTCCAGGACAGGCTCAACAAGAAGGTGGTACTCCTAACAGGGGAGACCAGCACAGACCTGAAACTCCTGGGCAAAGGCAATATCATTATCAGTACCCCTGAAAAGTGGGACATCCTCTCCCGGCGGTGGAAGCAGCGCAAGAATGTCCAGAACATCAACTTATTTGTGGTGGATGAGGTCCACCTTATTGGAGGCGAGAATGGGGTACGGCCTGACTTTATAGTACAGAAGAGCTGTGACTGGCCAGGTGATCTTGGCATTGGGCCTTACCTTTGGGTCTGAGGCCCAAGATCAGGGCTCATCCCAAGATGATTTTGTCATCTTAATCTGGAGGGATGATGTGAAACTTTTTTGTAGTATTCTTGGCAAATAGCATGACATAGTGGAGATTGTTGCTATGGAGGAGGTGGAACAAAGATAGGAGAGCCATAGTTAGAAGGTAGGATTAGATCATTTCGAGGTTGTGGGTACAACACAGAAGGTGCCTCAAGGTGGGGGAGGGAGCACCTGGGCTGTACTGATTCCCTCCTCTCTTCCCCAGCCTGTCTTAGAAGTGATCTGCTCCCGTATGCGCTACATCTCCTCCCAGATTGAGCGACCTATTCGCATTGTTGCACTTAGCTCCTCGCTCTCAAATGCTAAGGATGTGGCCCATTGGCTGGGGTGCAGTGCCACCTCCACTTTCAACTTCCACCCTAATGTGCGCCCTGTGCCCCTGGAGCTGCACATTCAGGTAACACCTGCTTGTCCTGTCCTATAAGGCGTCACATCCAGAGGACCCAGGTCTTGTAACCTGTCTTTTCTTTTCCTTGCTCTCCAGGGATTCAACATTAGCCATACACAAACTCGCCTGCTTTCCATGGCCAAGCCCGTGTACCACGCCATCACCAAGCACTCCCCCAAGAAACCTGTCATTGTTTTTGTGCCGTCTCGAAAGCAGACCCGCCTCACTGCAATCGACATCCTCACCACGTGTGCGGCAGACATCCAGAGGCAGAGGTGGGTTAGGGCCTGACTTTTGGGGGTGGGTGTGAGGGGAGTTGGGTCAGGTGAGGTTTGCCCACCCTAAAATCTGTTCTGGCTGTGAGGGTGGGATTGCCCCAGTTGGGGAGGGACTGGGCGATGGACAGGGGAGGGTTACTGGCCCAGGACTGAGCTGAATGGGTCCTCATACTGCTCAGGTTCTTGCACTGCACTGAGAAGGATCTGATCCCATACTTGGAGAAACTAAGTGACAGTACGCTCAAGGAAACGCTGTTAAATGGGGTGGGCTACCTGCATGAGGGGCTCAGCCCCATGGAGCGACGCCTGGTGGAACAGCTCTTCAGCTCAGGTATACAAGTCTTATAACTCACAACATAATTGTATCGCAGGTGAGATGTGTTAGACTTTGATGCAGAGGTATTTATGTAGCACACTTTAAAAAAGCCTCTGATTATTTTATGTTATCTCACTGTCTCAATCACCTTGTAATATGGGTGGGACAAATATCTCTACTTGCTAGACGAGAAAACAGGCACATAAGATTGTATTAGATCAGAATCTGCATCTCTCGACCAGGACTTTGTGCCACTAGACTTAGACTTACTTTTCCATGGATACCAGACATGCCAAGGGCCGTTAGACCTTAAAGATACAGTAAATGGCAGAACTGTGAGTCTCCTATAGGTGGTCTGTTGCTGCTGTCCCTCCGCTCTGTCATTTCATGCAGAGTATTACTATTTCCATACAACTTGGTGGAACCACAGTGGAGCTGCTCCTACCAGAATCATTCACTGCCACTCTTTGATCCTTGATCTGATTTGGGGCAAATTCAGAGAGCTCAATTTTGAGCCAGCCCATGACCTAGTGTTTAACATTTTCCAGTTAGCGAGGGTAGTATGTCAGACAGGTGTCTGAGTTTCGCTCTTCCCAGGCTTTGGATTCTGTCCCAGGATTGCCTTCTTTCCTCTAGAATAGTCTCCCAAGTAGGGAACGGTAGCTTGGAGTTACCCCTTACAGTACTGCGTTCACCTTATTACTCATGTTGGATCACGTTGCCACTAAGCTATGCCCTGAGTTCTGAAACAACACAAGATAAGTCCCTGCCTGCTCAGGAGACAGTAAATCTACCTCAACCAGGGAGCCCTGTACTCAGTCTTCTTCTCCCCTCTGCTGCTTAGGGGCTATCCAGGTGGTGGTAGCTTCTCGGAGTCTCTGCTGGGGCATGAATGTGGCCGCCCACCTGGTGATCATCATGGATACCCAATACTACAATGGCAAGATCCATGCGTGAGTCTAGCTGCTCTGTATCAAAGGAACCTCCCTTCTAAAATGAATGCAACATCTGCAGATCCAGAAATGAGACACTAAGGAGAAAAAGTGTTAGGGAAATGAGAAGCTGGCCAAGGTCCCACCACGGCCAGATGTTTGAGAGTTTTGAGTCTCAGGACCTAGGCTGACATTTGTTTTTACGGTCATTGCCCACCTTTTTTTTTTTTTTCCCCAGGAAGTTTGAGCCAGAAGCAATCTTAGAGGTTACATTGTTAACCTGTTTGTATTATAGTTAGGAAAAGTGACTTGATTAAAGCCACACACATTTGTGGTAATGAGAAGTAGGTTTAGTTTTTTAGAAAAAGTTTGAATAATTTTTTTTTTTTTAACAAAGCACAGATTATTTTGAAGTGAGCTTTATTTTTATGACCCTATCTTTAAATGTCTAAGTCTGCGTCAAGGTTTGTATTTAAGTTAGATGATTTGACAACCTATGAAATATATAGCTATTAGGTTTGAGAAGGTTGACTTAATATTTGATCGTTTAATAGGGAGTTATTTCATTAGCATTTATACCTGGGCAACAAAGTCATGACTCTCAAAGCTGGAGACTGAAATGACATGTGCATAATAAGCCAGCGAACCTAGAGAGTGGCTCCGTGTAAGGACTCTTAAACGCGGCTTTGCTGTCATTTGCCCTATCTCCTATGTCAGCATCTTGTTTTTGACATTTGGAAGCCAGAGCTTCCTGAGTATGGTCTGTCACCGTTCCCCTTCCCCCTCTTCTGTCTCCAGCTATGTGGATTACCCTATCTATGACGTGCTGCAGATGGTGGGGCATGCCAACCGCCCTTTGCAGGATGATGAGGGGCGCTGTGTTATCATGTGCCAGGGCTCCAAAAAGGTCAGTCCTAGCCATTCCTACCATCTTGAGCTCCTGGGTTCCTTAATCCAGAACAGATTCTTTAATCTTCCTTTTTTGATAGATGTCTGTAGTTATTTTTGTATATTCTCTCTGAATTTCTGCCTCTTTTTTTATATTCTCATGCTACTTTTGTAAGGAGCCTCTCACCCACATGAAATTTTGTAATCTTTTGGTTTTGCTGCTGCTGCTGCTGAATATGTGGAATCTTTAGTCTCTGACTGGTCCCATCCTTTCTCCTGCGCTGCACAGTCTGCGTGACTCAGCACGTCCCTGCTCCCACTGCGCAAGTGACTGGGGGTGCCAGTGGGAGCAGACGTGCACGCCCAGCGGCCCGGGTCCAGCTTACCTTGTTTGTGCAGCTGGGCTCGTCTGTGTTTGTACCGACTCTGCCTGTCGCACAAGGCCGTCCCCTATTGATTTGCTTCTGGCCTTTCTCTGTGACTGTGTTGTCATTGATTCTTCCTTACTGTCTTCCCTTCCCCTAATCCACAGGATTTCTTCAAAAAGTTCTTGTATGAGCCTTTGCCAGTAGAGTCTCACCTGGACCATTGTATGCATGACCACTTCAATGCTGAGATTGTCACCAAGACCATTGAGAACAAGCAGGATGCTGTGGATTACCTCACCTGGACCTTTCTATACCGCCGCATGACACAAAACCCCAATTATTACAACCTGCAGGGTCAGTGGGCCTCAGGGCACATGTTATCCTTGTATGGTTTTCAGAATCCCTGGTGGTCCTCTCCCTCCCTTACCTCTCACTTTCACAGGCATCTCCCATCGTCACCTATCTGACCACTTGTCAGAGCTTGTGGAGCAGACTCTGAGTGACCTGGAACAGTCCAAGTGCATCAGCATCGAGGATGAGATGGATGTGGCGCCTCTGAACCTGGGCATGATCGCTGCCTACTATTACATCAACTACACCACCATTGGTGAGGGCTGGCAGGGGCTAGTGTCAGTATCTTTGGGGAACCCAAGCTGCGAAAACCATATGTTTGGGTCTGCAGCCCACTGAGAGAGAAGTGACAGGACTTTGGGTGTCCCATCCGTTGCAAGTAGAACAGGGGTGACCCAGGATACTCTCCCTTGCTCCTTTTATGCTGCTTTTGACTCCTCGAAATCTTTTTGTTAGAACTCTTCAGCATGTCCTTGAATGCCAAAACCAAGGTCCGAGGACTCATTGAGATCATCTCCAATGCAGCAGAATATGAGAACATCCCCATCCGGCACCATGAAGACAACCTCCTGAGGCAGGTCAGGACCTCTCAGCTCGAGGAGAACGTCCTTGGGGTTGAAGCATGGCCTGTTGTGTACTAGACCGTGTGGTATCCTGTCACCACAGGAAACCCCAACTACACTCCACGCCTCCCAACACATCTAAGCCCCCTCCACTCAGACTTCTCTCATATTTGAACAGTTGTGAAACTGGGTCAGGTGATGCTTTTGGCCTGAAAGCTGTCTTAGGCATTATTACCTGTTTGTCACCAGCTATTTTTCTTCCACCTTCCAGTTGGCTCAGAAGGTGCCCCACAAGCTGAATAATCCTAAGTTCAATGATCCCCACGTCAAGACCAACCTGCTTCTGCAGGCTCACCTGTCTCGCATGCAGCTGAGTGCTGAGCTGCAGTCAGATACAGAAGAAATCCTTAGCAAGGTATGGTGTGGGTGCAGGAGCGGGATGGAGTGGCCCACTGACCTATATAGTAGTTGTTCCAACCCTGCCTGCTCTTTTGTACTCCTAAATCTTCAGGCAATCCGGCTCATCCAGGCGTGTGTGGATGTCCTCTCCAGCAATGGGTGGCTGAGCCCTGCCCTAGCGGCCATGGAACTGGCCCAGATGGTCACCCAAGCCATGTGGTCCAAAGACTCATACCTGAAACAGCTGCCACATTTCACCTCAGAGCATATCAAACGTTGCACAGACAAGGTGAGCTGGTTCTGGACTAGAGCTTGGGTAGCTGAGCCCGAGAGCTATGTGTGTTGGACTGGGGTGGGTGGTGGGAGATAAGTCACAGTAGGGGAGACTTCTGGTTGCAGTTCTTCTGAAGGAACCAGAGATGCTTGCTTGAGGTGCTGGAAAGCCTGACAGTTGTAGACTGTTCTTTCTGAAACTATTTTCTTTTGATTATCTGATAGTATAGGAAGTAAAGTTTGTACTGATTGGAGCAAGTTTTATTTGCTGTTCATATGTGTCCTTTCTTCTTCCCTAACTTCTGAATACCCATGGCAGGGAGTGGAGAGTGTGTTTGACATTATGGAGATGGAGGATGAAGAAAGAAATGCATTGCTTCAGCTGTCTGATAGCCAGATTGCAGATGTGGCCCGCTTCTGTAACCGCTACCCCAACATTGAGCTCTCTTATGAAGTAGTGGATAAGGACAGCATCCGCAGGTGAGTCAGGGACCTTGGTCCCTGCCCTGGGGTCCCTGGTGGGCACAACATGACCGTGTGCTCTGTAGCCCCACTGCCACATAGCTGATTGTTGCCTCACTTTTCTCCCCCACAGTGGCGGGCCAGTTGTGGTACTGGTGCAGCTGGAGCGGGAAGAGGAAGTCACAGGCCCTGTGATTGCACCTCTTTTCCCACAGGTATGTCCTAATTGCATGTACCAGGTATCTACTTCAACCTCTTCATTGACTAAAGTCCAGGCTACAAGGGTACATGGAAATTTAAAGTAGTAACAAAGTTACAAGACTGAGAATTAATCTTAGGACCATTAGTGTTACTTTTGTTTTGCTTTAAAACAATTGATGATTGGTCATTGTTAAAAACATGAGTTGTACAGAATTGTGGACCTGTGTGACTACTAAGATGCCTTTGTCTCTAAATGACTCTGGGATAATTGGGCTTTTCTAGTTGGTGTTACCTCTCTCTTTCACTGCCATTTACTCTGCATCCAGTTACTTGGTTCTTTACCAGCAGAAAGAAAATCCTGTCTCCTATGTCTGGGAATAATTGAAAGTTGAAACAGAAACTAGATATACTGTAATGTTTCATTTTACAGACTAGTTGTTTAATAGCATCTGAGCAAAGATCTCCTGAAACGTTGGCCAGCAGAGGGCTTTTTCAGAGGCAAGGCCTACTTAGGACCCTCTCTGCTGGCAGGCCCTTCTCCATGTGAAGATGTTTTGCTTATTTGACAAACCTTTTACTTAAAAGGGCCTCTGAGGAAGTCACAGCTGCCAGGCCCCAAAGACTAGATCTCTGACAGTGGAATCTTGGATTCAGTGGAAAGTACTAGTAGGAAAAGGTACTTTGGGACAAGTAAATGAGCCACAATCAACAACTGAGTTCATTTACCTACTTAAAAGTTTAGTTTATTTGAGGTGTTTTTGGCAATTCAGAATCTTAATTATGTCAACTGTTGTCTCAGGAAGAAATTTTAGAAAGTTTTCTATCTGGTTTTTGTTTTCCTGCTTTTGTAACACCATTCTCATGCTCTAATGTGGCTATCAAGTTTTATATGCTGCAATTCTTGGCTTTGGTCACTGCAGAAACGTGAAGAGGGCTGGTGGGTGGTGATCGGAGATGCCAAGTCCAATAGTCTCATCTCCATCAAGAGGCTGACCCTACAACAGAAGGCCAAGGTGAGTGTGTTCATTGGCTGCAGAATTTGTTCTGAGACGAGGCCAGAATGAGACTGGTTCTCCTGTGTCCATGCTCACCCTGATTTCTGCTCTCTCTAGGTGAAACTTGACTTTGTGGCTCCAGCCACTGGTGCCCACAACTATACCCTGTACTTCATGAGTGACGCTTACATGGGATGTGACCAGGAATACAAATTCAGCGTGGATGTGAAAGAAGCTGAGACAGATAGTGATTCAGATTGAGTCAGAGGTGTTACTCTTGCAGAGAGAAGAGAGTTGAATCTGAATTAGGGGCATGTACAGTTGTATGGGATTTGGTTGTGGAGACCAGGTCTGTTGGCATGAAGTCTTGGCTAGTCAGTACAGGTGCTGTTCCAGCCACCTCCATTACTGTTCCCTTCTGCTACCTTGCCACGTAAACTTTGGATCTAATATCTGCAAGTGTCTTGTGTTGTCAAGCATAAACTATGTACAGAATTTTTACGCATGTTCTTTGTAGTTACTCTTGAATCTGACATTCTAATAAAAGAACTTGGAGAAACCATTTGTTTTGTCAGTGGTTCCAAATGTAAGTTTCCTCCAGCATTAGGCCCTTGGCCAAAAAGATGGGGATTTTAGCTGTTGAAGCCATTATGAATGCTTTTGGGAATAATCCTGCTCTTTAATTAGGTTGTCACCTATAGTCATATCACTCAGTGCAGAGAAGGGAACGGTATTAGGGAGCCATGCCTTGGTCTTCCGTTGGCCAGCCTCCTCAGTATTACCCTGATGGCAGCACTACCGTGGAAACAAACACTGAACTCTGGTAGACAGGAGTGAAGTATCTCAAAATAGTGTCCTCTCCCACAAGGAGGCAGCACAGAAGAGGGATTAAAGTGTGCCAGGTAGATAGCACCAATTTTGGTTAACTAATTTTGTGATCTAGATCTAGAAACTTCCCTCTTCAAATTCTTGCCTTTAGTGGTTTTTTAGGAATATATGTAGATAAAATTGGAAGATGATGCAGAGGGGTTATTTCCCTAGGTCAGCAGTTTTGAAATTATTCACTATTAGGATCCTACAAAAAATGAACCCCAGAGCTTTTATCTAGGTTTATATATTGATACTGTTTCAGAATTAAAATACAATGCATTTAAAAATAAGTTTTTATGAAAAATAAATTTCAAAACAAAACCAGGGAAAAAACTATCCTTATATTTTTGCAAATCTCTATAATGTCTGGTTTAATAGAAGGCAGTTGGGTTCTTACCCAACTTCTACAATCTGTTAGATAGTTTTAGTTGAAGTAAAATGTTAAGTAAAGCTGACTTCACAGAGAGGAAGGTGGGAAAGGATTTTTAAAATAAGTCTTAAGGAGTAGTAGTTTCTTAAAGGCAATAGAAAACCTTATCAGTTTTTTGTATTCAAACCCACTGATCTTTCTTACAAATAACTTTGTAACAACATGCATTAGTCATTTAGAAAATGTTCACTGAAAAATAACAGATCTATCAAACATTAGTACATTTCATCATACAAATCACCATGTTAATACCACCAAGCTCAGAAGGCTCAAAGTACTGGGAAGATGTCAAACTCACCGTGGCAGTACAAGTTTGAAAAATTCTCATTTATGCTGGAAAGTGTTCATTTTATCATTGGCAACACCATCAGATTCCCTTGAAGGAAAAGACTCATCTATTCCTTTTCTAGAAAATGTCAGCCAAATAGCCAAGTTGTAAATACCATAATTGGCTAAAGTAAAAATAGGATGCCATGAAGCACACGGCTAATTAGATTACAAATCAACTCCACAACTGCTTTTTCTCAAAACAGCCATGCTTCAATGTGTAGAAGCGCTTTATCCATGCTTCTCATCGCAGAGTACCAGTATCCCAAGGGGTCAAGCAAACTTTATTGGTTCTATCAAGGGTATTTCTAAGTCAAATTAGCAAATATTTTTACTGTGAAAGCAAGGCAGTGAAGACTATCACTACTAGTATTTCTGCCACTGTCTTGAATAGCATCCAAGAAACCACTGCTGACCTCAGGCCCACTCCACACTTCTCCAAGACTGGGAATTTCCAGGGATCAGCTGTCCACATTCTGAGAATCACATTCTGCTCTAGGTATGCACCAGCTGTGTTTTCAAAATTTTAAGGTCATGGCTTTTGTGGTATAAAAAATTTAAGTGAAGGCTGTAGTTTTGGGAATAGTCCTCAAGCCAGAGATCCATTTGGAAGTAACTGTCAAAGGACAAATGACTTTAGTGGGAATAAAGAATTGATTGCCTGTGGCAGTTTGTCTCTTACCTTTTTTCATTATCACTTCCTTAAGGAAGTTAGTAAGACACTTTTCCCCATGAATACTTAATACCATAGAAAACTGTGTATTTATGTACTGTGATCCTTTAGCACACCACAAGTTATTTCCACTTAAGATTTCCACTCCTTACCCCAAGGACCTAATTTTCATCCTGCTGAGAATGTATGGATTGTAGCCAGAAATCACTCCATTTTAGTCCTCCTCTATTGTTTTTTTTTTTTTGGCATTTTCCTAGTTGCCATCACAGCATGTGATACAAGGTACACAGAGCTTCTAAGGGAAAGCAAAGGCATGTCTTACTCTAAACCAATCCACATTGAAAGTTTACTTCAGTGTTGATTGAATGTCTTAACACAAATATTTACCCAGCAATCAGGAAATAGGAACTATTTCAGAAAAGGACTCATGATGAAATTCTTATAAATGGTGACTATCTTTATAAAGCAGGACTTGGGACTCAGATGGATTACTTCTATATAGCTTTAAGATTTCAGAAAGATCTTAGATAATCTCTCCTACATATAAAGTGATTATATATATAAAGATTTTATTTTTACGTGGAAGAACTGGGGTGTAGGCCAGAGGTTGGGGGTGGTGGTCAGCGGATTCACCAGAGACAGAGTGGGGAGCAGAACAAGCAGCTCTACTGAAATACACTGCTGAGGGGAGCAGTGGATGAAACAGGAGAGGTCTGCTGTGCTATGTAAGTTAGCTTCCCGGCCAGGGATCAGACTCAGGCCATGGTGTTGGGCCCTCATGGTGGAAGCACTGAGACTTAACCCCTAGGCCACCAGGGAGGCCCCAATGAGGTAATTATAAATAGTACATGCAACCCTCAAAATTTAATACTAGCTTAAAGCAAGCAAAATCTGGCATATCTACAACATGCTGATGTTCTATAGTTCTCCATCACAGGGCTCCAGGTCAAAAGCGGGGAAACTGGTTCTGCAGCTCTACACTTGTACCAATCCTGAATGGAAGAGAGCTAAGTTAGATGAAAGTCAAGGATGCTTCTTTCAGGTTCTCTCAGCAGCTGAAAAAGTCTTAATGACATTTTCTAGGGAACCATGATTCTGTCCAAAGTCATTATGGCTCAGAGGCCTTCATGTCGCTGATATTTCCAGAAGGCTACCTCACCATCATCACTGCAGGAAGCCAGGAGCCCTCGCTCCTTGGGGTTCCAAGCCACACAGTTGACATCCTGGGAATGGGCCTGAGGCAAGTGAGCTGTCAGGGAGAACGTAGGCTGCTGTGGATCCGAGCCGGGATCCTCCTCAAACACTCGGATGGCATCGTCCCCACAAGCTGTAGCCAGAGCCCCTGTCAGCTGACACCTGGGAGGAACATACTTGTCAGTATGTAAGTAGGGGGCTCCTCCCTCCCCAAACCTGCAAATCAGGTAAAAGCAATTAGTTCTATAGTTCCTGGTGTGCTCTCTTCCCAAACTTCAGGTCTCAGCACAAGTTTCTTATGGAAGAACTTCCCCAACTAACATCATTCCCCTAAGTCTTCAAGTGCAGCCTTCTAGCTTTCCTTTGATATAAACGACTTAAAAACACTACATACAATTCTAACCTGTTCTTTCCTCACTTAGCATAAACAGTTTCTCTTATCACAGAATATTCTTAATCTTTTAACAGTGATATACTAGGCCACTGGATTTTACCATACTTAAATCCATTTTCAAATGCCACTCTCAAATGCTTCTTAGTATAAATAAAACACTGATACACATCAAGATTTTCATTTTTTAGTATTTGCTAGGTGTAGATTATCAGGGTCAGAACTGTCCTCTGATGAATTCTCCTATATGAATGGTGTCACTTTTTCTATATTTCAGTGACACCAAATCATAAAAAAACAAAAAGTGAGGTGCGGCTGTGGGAGCTGGTGGGGGAGAGCTCAGTCAGTGCCACTGGTCCTCCATAGCACTGCTTGCTGCTCCCTGGCCAGGCTGACAAGAAGCCGATGCCCTGTCAGTGCTGCCAGTAGCTGGTGAAAAGGGGCCAGAGGCTCTGGGTGGTAAGTGGCAGAGAGTAGGGGCAGCAGGGTCAGAGAGCACTGGGGATGCTCGATGCAGGGAATAGCCTGCCATGGGGAAAAAAAAAAGTCCTGAATATCCACAATTTCAGTAACAGTATTTCTGGATGGTACAATGCTGTGACTGCTAAAGGCTAGAGCTGCCCTCAGTCTGGGATCTTAACATGGGTGCAGGCCTGGGTCTATTATTTTTTTTTTTAAAGATTTATTTATTTATGCATACAAGCACTGGGGTACAGGCCAGAGGTGTGTGTGGAGGGGTGAGAGGATTCACCACAGAGAGCGGG
>JAGFMF010011928.1:2420460-2550600 GCA_019455555.1 Galemys pyrenaicus | reverse complement strand
TCCCCACCCTGGCCAGCAGCAGGGATCGAACTCGTGCTGCAGTGGCTGCGGCTTGCTTCATAGTGCGTTGCTTAACCCACTGCGCCACCAGGGAGGCCCTGGGCCTGGGTCTAAATGTGTTCCCTGCTCCTGTGAACCCCCCAGGCCAGCCAACAATAAGCCAGCATGGTAGTTAGTTTGGCCTGATCTGAAGACAATGGGATGGTTTCCCATGCTCTCCCCAAAGGTGGTAGAGAGCAGCACAGGGTCTCAACTTCTCTAAATTCCCTCCAATACTGGGAGGAGTGGGATTAGATGGGGAAGATGGAGGTCTTACCAAGCAACGTCGTAAATGGTCCTGGAGTGGAATCCTGACAATGTGCAGACACATTTCCAGCTCGGGTCAGAGCCGCTGCACGCCACCCCTGCAGACAGATTTCTCTTAAGCCTGTGTGTGTCCTGGGCACCTCAGAGGAGTAAATGCCCCACTGCAGAGGAAATCCTAACTTGCTTTCCCTCAGTTCCCCCTTCATTCCTTATCTTCATTCCTTTGTCCTCATTCTTGCTGATCTGTTTAAACACTATGGCCAGACTGGTATTTTTACAGCAGAATTCTGAGAATAGGAATAGGAAAGGTCCTACTCTTTTCAAAAAAACTGCTGCCTGCCTTTATGGCCAGCTACCTGCCAGCCCATTTCTCCCAAAACCCTTTGTACTCTATGCTCCATCTGAATGGATCACTCTATGGAGGAAATCTAGCTCTCTCACCTTCAGTGCTTTTGCTCATACTGTTCTATTTTCATCCACAATTCTCTTTTCATGTAAACCCTATGCACCCTTCCAAGTTAGGATGAAATACTTACTCTTCCACAAAGCTTTCCCTGATTCTTCCAGACTCCATCTGGAGCTCTCTCACGGTACATCTATCCTTTCTATCCTGATTTGCTGCCATTCACCTATGTGTCTTAGTGCCTACGAGATGAGTCTTGTTTAGCTCTCCCACTGGCACCTTACCTTGCTCGTTGCCTGGTAGGTACTGGCGCCAGATGCGCACAGTACGGTCGTCACTACAAGATGCCAGGCGCTGGCCGCTGGGGTCAAAGGCCAAGCTCCACACGGTGGATTCGTGGCCCTCAAGGGTGGCACAGCATACCCAATCATCCTCTTCCTCTCGGTAGAGCTTCACTGAGTCATCATAGCTTGCAGAGGCTAACAGCTGGGTTGGGTTGGGGGCAGGGAAAACACACTTGTCTCTATGGTGCAGGAAATGTTTATGGTTCCATTATCTTTCCCTAAGAAGGACAGTCCCAGTAATCTGTTTTTTTATAAAGGGATTAATGTCTCTTGATCACAGAGATCCCTGTAAAAGTCAGGGGGAGGCTGAGAAACAGAAGAAAGGTGGGCATAACCCTTCCCATCAAGCCACTACATTTCTTACCTCCTGGGTTGGATGCCAAACCACATGCTTTACATCCTGTGTATGGGAGTTTAGGACACTGACACATTCATACTCATCTTCTTCATCAACTGTGGGAGAAAACCAAAAACAGCCCATGAGCTGACCCTGTCAGGGACACAGAGGGGGATGTCTGTCTAACTGTCCCTAACTGCATCCAGAGGGACTGGACTCACCTTCCCAAACCCACACACTTTTATCTCGACTGCAGGTAGCAAGAAGGTTCCCAGATGGGGCCCAGGCCACTGACTTGACTTCATTTTCATGGCCTTCCAGAGTGGTTACACACTGAAAAGGGGAAAGAATTAACAGTAACTAAGACTCCTGGGATCCTTTTCCTGAGTATAGTTAAACTGGCTCAGGTTCCTGAACCAGTCCTGGAGAGCAACCAGGCAACAGCTTCATCCTCCCCACCCTGGCTACCTCAAAGTCATCCTGCTTCTTCTTCCAAATGCAAGTAGTAGCATCAAAGCTTGCAGAAGCCAGGTAATTCCCACAGGGAGACCAGGCCACCTTCCGCACAGTGCGTTGGTGGCCTTCAGAAAGGACAGATTTGCAGATCCAGCTGTCACCTACAAGCAGAGAACAGGTCAAGCTCCGGAGCTGGGTGCACAAGGTGCATCAATGGCATTTGACAATGGGAACTAAGCTAGTACTGGAGGCAAGATGGGAAGGAGAGCTCAACCCATATATTTAACAACAAGCTTTTAGAAAGATGTAGCTGAGGCATTCTGCTAAAACAAATCTGAGGGGGCCTCCCTGGTGGCGCAGTGGGTTAAGCAACGCACTATGACGCAAACTGCAGCCACTGCAGCACGAGTTCGATCCCTGCTGCCAGCCAGGGAGGGGACCCACATGGCATGGCAGACCTCTCCTGCCTCACCCGCTGCTCCCCTCAGCAGTATACTTCAGTTGATCTGCCTGTTCTGCTCCCCGCTCTCTGTGGTGAATCCTCCACCTCCCCCCCACCCCACACCTCTGGCCTGTACCCCAGTGCTTGTATGCATAAATAAATCTTTAAAAAAAAAAAATAAAAATAAAATAAAACAAATCTGAGGTGTCATCCCCTTGATAAGTTTTAAATCCATCAATGGTTCCCAAATGCCCTCTAGGTAACATTTAAACTTCACCAATCTGTTGTGTTACTCTGCAGGCTACTCTCGGATGCCTTCCTTTCGTTTTCCTGTCTCAGCAACTATAACAATTCTCTCAACAGTTCCACTCTGTCTACTGACGTTTGTGCTTCTGGCAGTCACCCACTCCTTTGCCCAAAAAGTCTTTCTAAGAAAGCTAATGTCCAAGTCAAGTCATCCTGATTCTTCTTCCAAATCCAAGTGGCCGCTACCTCCTCCCCCTTGACCTGTAACCTCGATCCGGGTTGGGCATGACCCTTATGCTCTGAACCCACGCTACCTGCACACGGAACCCTCGGGGCAGAGGTCGCACTGTTAGTCTGGGCCTTACCCTCCGCGCCCCAAATGCGAACTCTACGGTCGCCACCACAAGAGGCCAGCAGCGTTCCGGTAGGGTTCCAGGCCAGGAACCAGCAGCGGGAGTCCGGATGTGCCGGAACACGGCCCAGCAGCACCAGCGAGTCCTTCATGGCAGCCCGGCGTAGGATGAAGAGGAGGTGGGTAAATTCTGCCTCTCCGACTGCAGGTCGCACCGCAGAAATCCCCGCAACTTCGACTCCAACCTCCAGTGGCCGCCAAGTCCGACAACTTCCGCCCGAAGTCCCAAGTCGTCTTGGGAACTGAAGTGCCCGCTGCGCGGCCGCATTGCCCTCTGGAAGTTGTAGTAGACCTCCCACCCCCAAGAGGAAGGCATCGTGGGAACGCCACGGACTACCAATCCCGTGAGGCCTTGCGCAAGGAGTCGGCGGCGCGCTCGGGCTATGACGCGCGCGGGGGACTGGGAGGGGAGCCGGAGGAGGCGGTGGCAGAGGAGGAGGAAGCCGGAAGTGGATTGGGCCCGGGTCGGTCCGGGCGTTGCGGGATTGGGGCCTGAGATCTCTCGGTCCGGGGCTGTTGAGGAGCCCGTGAGTGGACGGAGCTGCACCATCCTGGCCCTGGGGCTTGCTGACTGGTGAGGAGAAGGGACAGCTTAAGGAGGTTCCTTTCTGCGCTCAGGTCGCACCCCCAGAGCGCCGTTCCCAGACCCCCAGTCCCTGATCCCCGCGGCCCAGCCCGGCTCTCCGCCCCTCAGCACCCTTTGGCCGAAAACCCGGGTCTCTCGCTCACCAGCAGCGGCTATCTCCGTGCCTTCCCAACCCACACCCTGGTCTGTCGAGACCCCAGCCGGCTCCCAGTCCTTTTCGGTTCTTCATTTTTGCATCTCCGCAACCCTGTTTTAAGAACTCGGTCCCCGCCCCCCAAATTCCCGCAGCCCTCCGGTCTCCCCTCCGCCCAAGGTCCCGCCCCCTATCCTCGGGTGTCGGCCCCTGTGTCGGTTTCACCTGCGGAGAACCCAGCGACTTGCTCTCTTCTCCGGGACAGGCAGGGTCTGCGCACCCCGCGGAGGTCAGCGGCAACCGGCAGCGACCGCGGAGCGACGGCGGGCGACCCCGGGCATGTACGCCCCCGGAGGCGCAGTGCTGCCCGGAGGGCGCCGGCGGAGGAGCCCGGGAGGCAGCACTCTGCCCAAGCAACCGGAGCGTAGTCTGGCGTCGGCCCTGCCGGGCGCCCTATCCATCACGGCTCTTTGCACTGCACTAGCCGAGCCCGCCTGGCTGCACATCCATGGTGGCACCTGTTCCCGCCAGGAGCTGGGGGTCTCCGACGTGCTGGGCTACGTGCACCCGGACCTGCTGAAAGGTGAGAGCGCCGCGCGCCAGCCCTTTTTCTTCTGAGCGACCGGATCGGGAGCTGAATGTGATGGGGGCTGGAACTGAGGTAGTCGGGGGCAGGCGATTGAAGCCCCATTCCTGCCTACCCACCAGGTGGCTCTGTTTGCACTCCGGCCCCTCATTAGTTCTGATGTTATTCAGCCAAGCACCTACTCCTCAAGCCAATGCTAATCTGGACTGCTTCTATTTTAGGATTCTGCGGGAGGAAGGCACTGTGTATTGAGAAAAGATAAGGGTGCAGGTATCACAATTAGCCGTCCACGTCTAAGGCGCCTGTGGGAAACAGGAAGGTTTCTTTGGGAATCTTTATTGATGGAGAAAAAAGCACGTTTAGTATGGCTAGATTGAAAAAGATTTTTTTTTGTTTTATGATAATTGGGTTTTTATTGAGAAAAAGAGTCTGTGGCAATTTAGGTTCCATTGACAGCAAAACAGTTAGTTTGGCTCTTGTAACCATTACAAATTTACCTTGGGATAAGATATGGTTGAGATAAGGTTGCTTTGTTTGTCAACATCTTCCCAATCAGATAGGCAGAGAAAAGGGGAAAGGGGCCTGTTCCAGGGAGCCTTGTCTCCAGTAGTGAGGGTAAAGGCTGTGGTGTGCAGGCCTGCACTGCCTGGCTTTTACCAGAAAATGGTCACTGGACCCCAAACAGCTCCTTAGCATATCAGCACACCCATCACTTCATAGATATTTTGAACCACTCTCCCATGCCACTCCCTGACTGTGATGTTTACTGCTCCATATATTGAAACCCTCTGAGATATTTTCTGCTTCCTTAAGGATTCAGTGAAAAGGTCAAGTTCTTTGTACCTTGGATCTTACCACCACTTCTGCAGGTCTGGGCTAAAAAGCTCTGTCCTTGTGGCCTAAACGTTGTCTTTTCCTAAAAGTACTCTTGTGTTTTTGCACCTCTGTTCAGTTTTTGAAGCTCTAGGATGATTCTGTAGAGAACTGGGCCTTCTAGTTTGTTTCCATATTTCACTGCAATGATGGCCTTCACTGGGTTAGCTTTTTCAGACATGATGTAGGCCTTATGATGTGCAGCTTTTTCTCTAGCGTGTACCTGATTGCACAAAGGTCATCAGGTTTGAGTTTAATCTGGATGGTTTTTCCCTTGGCTCATTCCCCTGCATTGACTTCTTTGAAGGACAGATGCCACCTTCCACCACTACACCTTAGGCCTATGCAGTTGATTCCCTGGTGTTTCAGTGTTTCAAGAACTTGGTGTCACCTACAAACTGGGAGAGAGCTCATGAGGCTCCTCCTCTTTTAGATGAGCCCTGGGAAGGCTCATAAAATTTAGGTGATAGAGAAGCCCTCTGAACCCATGTTTTTATTTCAGAGTTTCCAAGAGCCAGATTCCAACTGTGTTACTGAGAGAGATAATGGAACTGATTTCTGGCTCAGAGAAATAAGTGGCCTCTCCAGGGTCACACAGCTGGAGGTGGCATAACTGAAACTATTTCACATCTGTTGGCTTCAGTATTTAAGATGACGGGCTTATTTCCTTTGTCTTACTTCACTGTTTGAAGGGATGATCATGATTATTCATTCCACTTTGGTGTGCCTCTTTGTCCAAAGCATATAAAAATAAAAGTATATTCTTGAAGCAGGTTTCCCTTTCTTGTTTACTCTTTCTAAGAAATTAAGCCAGATTTTGTCTTTTGTAAAACATGTTATCCTGACCTTTACATTTCTGATGTGTTAGAGGTCTTAATCCTTGCATAAGTTTCTATCTGCTTGCCAACTCCTTAGCTATTGCAAACTAGGAACATTTGGGTGTCCAGAATAGGAGAATTGACCTTGGTACCCCGTGAGCTATCACAAAAGGTGGGGAGGAAATGGGGGAGGGGGAGCTCTGATTGCTTCTTTTCTGTCTTCTCTGTACCTGTTGGTTTTTTGGTACCCAGTGGACCATCAGACATAAGGTGTCCAGTGCAACTGTGCTGATCTGCAAGTCCTAAGATGTCCTAGCATGGAAGCTTGGGGTATTCCCCACGTCAGGAGGGAGCAGAATATGAGGCACAGACCTAGCACCTACAGATGCCTCCAGAAGAACACACACTACCAGGGCTCTGTCGGTGATGGGGAGTGGGCAGGGCTGGCACATTGCAGCATTGCCATCTTGTTTCTCAGCCCCCTGCCTGAGAGCTGGCATTGTGCAAAGCACACTGCATGTCTGGCTTTAGTTCCCTCTAAATAGTATCATTATTTGGTAGGTACTGTCATCACCCCCACTTCACAAAGGTCTCAGAGCCAGAGAGGTCAGGTAATTTGCTCAGGGGCACAGAGCTGATCGGTGTGGCACAGACTCCATTCTTAACACCACACTTTAGTATACTCTGCATTTCTTTTTCTTTCTGCCAGAGCTTTCCAAGGCTTGTTTCCTAACTCTAGTGGGGTTTTTATCACATGCCCAGCTAAAACTGTGTTTTTCATCCCTCATCACCTCAGTATTCAGGCTCAATTTGGTCATCCTGAGGCAGAAGCACTCACCCTCCCACTGTCACTGCAGATCCCCTGAAGGCTTGAGCAGACGCAGTCCAGCTTAAAAGATTCCTGAATACTTCTACTCCCTGCTTCTCATGACTCTTCAATCTGAGCCAGGGGAGCCTCAATCCCTCTCTGCCATTCATGTGTGGCTAGCAAAGGGCAGCACGACAACAGCCTCAGGAAAGCATCTTTGAAGAATGAGGAAGTCAGGTGAATCATGGTTGACAGCCAGCCATGGGGAGATCAAGGGCCTTCCAGGGAGGGTGGGTGTGTCTGAGGGGTGGTGACTGAGGCAGCTGGTGCTTCCAGGGCCTTAGCTTGGCTGGGACTACTAGTATCTGCGCTAGTGACCTGACCAGGCACTGGAGGGCCTTGTTGGAGTCCAGTGCCAGAAGCCTGTCCGGAGGCTGAAAAGTCATGGTGGGGCAAGGCTTTGCAGGTGGGATGATGAATCCTGAGAAGGATTGGCACTGTGGGGAAGTGCCTTTAACTCACAGGAGCTCTAGTGAGGAGAGAAAAAAGGGGCAATCGAGCCGGGGACTAGCCAGAAACCACTTTAGCCCTCCGTCCTTATAGCCTGTTTGGGTCAGGAGGGGGTGTGAGCAATGGGCAGGTAGACAGGAAGAGTCAGGGCCCTCAGAACAAATCTAGCTCTGTGAGTGACTCACCAGTGACCTTGGGCAAAGTCAGTTCCTTGGGATCCTATTACACAGCAGCTGCCTTCTTCCCTAGTGACTGGACTTGACAGTCAAGCAATAGTTACCAAAATAAACAGGCCACAGCACAACTGGAGGATAGGATGTGTTCTCTGCCTTACCAGAGTGTTGTGGACTACACCACAGGTTTGAGTTTCAGATCAGGACCCTGCGCCAAGTGCCAGTCATTTCTCTCCACAAATAAAATAATACATCCAAATATTTGGGGATCCTATTCTTTTTGGCAACCCCCTCAAGGGCGCAGATACTTGTTGCCCTCCCTGCCATACCAGTGTCTGGTTGGGGAGGAGAAAAGGAGACAGTGACCCCAGCAGTGTTGGAGCTGGAGTAACTGCTGTCCTCTCTGCTCCGATAACCTCTGATGAAGGATCACCTGGGCTGTGTGGCAAGCTCCTGGGGTGTCTTTTAGCATCATTCCAGGGAATAGTATTCCATTTGGCTTCCTCACTAAACCTGAGGGTTTACGCACAGATTTGGGATAGAGAAAGGCAGTCACATTGCAACAAAACCTGTTTGAATTTTTGGTCAAAACCCCATTTGGTGAAAGCCCCCTCTGTTTACTGCATCATCACTCTGCTGGGCAGAGCCTTAGTCTGGCTTTGGTGGGCTTTTTCTCTGTCTCTCACTGCTGTGTGTGGACAGGAAGATTCCATAGAAGGAAAGGCACTCCAGGGTCAGAGCAGCGGTGCCCAACTGAATTATCCCTGAGCAGTGAGACTGCTTCCTTGTAGCAGGTGGTGTTGCTTTGCTTTCATGTGATAAATGAGGCCAGAGGCCAAGGGCAGTCGAGTCATGTGTATCTGTAGTCTGTGGTAGGTCTAGGGTTTGAGGCTAAGACCACCCGAAGGGCTGCTGAAGCTTAGGCCACACCAAGCAGGTTTTGCCCAATAATTCCCATTATGAGTACTTTATTCATTGCCTAATGACCCAAGCCTTTTTTGCTTAGAAAAGATTTCCTGCTTTCAGCTTTCCCTTAGTGAGTGCAGCTGCCTCTGGCTCTGAGGATGGTTCTGACAGCATTCATATTAACTTTTGACCTTCCATTCAAATTCAGCTCTTTAGGATTTGATTGATTATCTCCATCTGGGGAAAATAGAATGGCTAACTCCGCTGCATGGTGATTCCTAGTCACAATGCAAGGAAGCCTGACTGGAGTTTGAGGGTCTGCTCTTTGTGACCAGGGTGAAGTCACTTAATCTTCTGGAGCCTCAGGGTCCTCATTTGAACTGTGCAGTGAATCCCCCAGAGTGGAGGAAAGCTAGGTCAGGATAACATTTGACCCATCTGTGCTCACAGGCCCTTCCTGGAGGGCATGCAAGAAACTGCCAATAATGTTTGCCTCTTGGGCCGTTGGACATCTGGAAGGGGAAGGATGTCCTCTCTGAAACTTTAAGTCTTCCTTATTAAAACAAGTATATTAAGAAACACAGGAGTTTATACGATAAAAGTGTATTTTTAAGGATGTGAATAAGCGAACGTCCTATACTTGCTGTGCAATTGAAGAAAGTGTCTTTGAAATCCCTGTGCATTGCTTTTTCAGTTAAAACTTGTTAAATAAAAACTTAGCCTATTTTTAAGAACCACAATTAAAGCACCACTCAGCATGCCAGACCACACTAAGTGATGCCGGTGGCCTCTGACCACAGCCTGCTGCAGAGCAGTGTGTGATGTCAGCCCTTACACCCTGCTGTTCATGAGTTATTCTTGGAAACACTAGAACACTTTCGTCCTGCCTTGTCCCTGCTATTTGCCATGTGGACCCAAGAGAAACTACCTCAGTGAGCTTTTTGTTTGTTTGTTTTTTTGTAGAAGAACTGGGGTATAGGCCAGAGGTGCAGGAGTTGGGGGTAGTGGGAGGATTCACCAGAGACAGTGGTGAGCTGAACAGGCGGATTTACACTGCTAAGGAGGAGCAGCGGGTAAGACAGGAGAGGCCTGCTGTACCATATGTGGGTTAGCCTCCTGACAAGGGATTGAACTCAGGCCCTAGCAGTGACAGCTCTGAAACTTAACCTCTAGTCCCATAGGGAGGCCCCCCTCAGTGAGCTTTTAATATATTCTGAATAAAGCCAGCCCCTGTCTCTAGGAGCTTTTCTTTTTGTGAGGCCTTGTGGGTTTCTAGACTCTTCCAGGCCCATATGGCTGCTTCAGGCTATATAGGGCTGGTTCTGGTTGCTGGCAGAGCTGATGCACAGGCAAGCCTCTTGGCGGTAGGAATCACCCAGCTGGGTGATTGGGCCCAAAGCAGATGGTCAGCTGACAAAAGAGTGACAGATAGCTTGAGGGCAGCTTAGCAGACAACCTGACACCAGATGGAGGCATATGGGTCTCATGTAAGCCTGAGGCAGGGCATGCATGCTGTCACAAAGGCCCAGAGCCCTTTGCTCTCTGGTCTGGTTCTCATATGTGGGAGGCTGGGCCCTCTTCCCAAAACTGATATGTGGGGCTTTTGAAGCTGCTTTGTTGGGTTCCGGTCTTGGACTTTTATTCATCATGTCTGACCAGTCAGTGCCCCTGTATGGGAATTACCTAAGTTGCTTGTTAAAATCCACATTCTTAGATACTGTCCCAGACCGGTGTCCAGAATCTCCAGGGCCCGGGAACATGCTTTCAGTTCACACTCAGGGATTCTGATGCACATAGAGAGTGATGTCCACCAACCCTCAGCTCTCAGCCTAAGATCCAGACTCAGGAAACGAGCCTATAGTCAGACCTTTCTAAATGTTCCTAAGTCATTTAATGACCAATGGCCTTAAAAAAAAAAAGAGAGCTTGCTAGTGGCTGGGATAGAGAAGGGAGAAGAAGTAAAGACCCGTTTCCTACTTTTTATTAAAGCTTAAAGTGGTATCTTTTGGATCGGCCCTTACTCTGTCTATGTGTAGCTAGGTGCTATGACATATTACATCTGTGTCAAGCAGGACTGACTGTTGTCTAGTTAGGGGATGGGAAGTGGTCTAGAAGGAAAAACTAGAGGTTGTTCTATGTTAATGCACACTGTCATTCTTGGTCTCCTTGAATGTTGTGTTTCCTGTTTCAGCGTCTTCCTTTTTCTTGGTTTACTTCCTCATTTTGGTAGAGTATGCACCCCTCAGTGGCTTTGTTCTCATTTTAGCAGGTATTTGTGCTGTCACAAAAGCTTTCAGCTTTTGTGTTATCAATTTAGTATGTTTCAGCTTTTCCTACTTCTGGAGTACATTTCAACTTAACCTAACCTAGTCTATTAAGTCAGTTAACCCCTCCCTTTACATTCCAATTCCCAGAATTTTGTTTTGCTTCTCTTCTCTTTATATGGGTTTATGACTTTTTTAACAGTTTCTTCTACAGCTCAGGGAGGGAGGTAAAAATAAGTGCAACCATTCAATCTGCCGTCTTCCTAATTTACGTAATACACTCTTGTTTCTCTAAACCACTTCCATTTCTTCTTTGCGACAAATAGGGATGAATCTGTGGCTGGATAGAGAATTGACATTGGTTAACCTCTGAGCTTAGCCTCTGTGGCTATCTCAGCTCAGAATTCTGTGGGTTTTTCCTGCCCCCAAAGCATGCTATAGCAAAACGGGTTAACATGTCAAACTACTCAGGGTCTTTCCAAGGTCATTAAAAGAGCGTGACAAGTACAGCAAAGTGGAGTCCTGCACTTAGACACTGCCCTTCTTGTTGGAAAGGGAGACAGACAGTGGGACATGAAAGCAGTGACCCAGGGCTCCTGTCTGCTAAAAGGAAAATTGTCTCATCTTTTCCCCATGCCAGCTGGAAGCAAGATGGAAGACCCCTCCCTCCAGTGTGTCCCTAGCTCTCCAGGACTGTGACAAGGGTCAAACTGCTTCTCCAGGAGGTTGCATCTTGCCATACGGTTGACTGGGCCCTGAAGATTTGTTTCTCTCCCTGCAGATTTCTGCATGAATCCCCAGACAGTGCTGCTCCTGCGTGTCATTGCTGCCTTCTGCTTCCTGGGCATCCTGTGTAGTCTCTCTGCATTCCTTCTGGATGTCTTCGGGCCCAAGCACCCAGCCCTGAAGATCACCCGTCGCTATGCCTTTGCCCACATCCTCACAGGTAACCTGCTCACCTGTAGGGGGGGATCTGCCATAGGGCTGGGGCATCCTGTCTGGTGTCGCAGGTGGGTCGAAGGATGTCTGTGAGCAGACACCATTTCATATGCTTGTTTTGCTCGAGCCTCGCACAGAACACCAGGGCATGATAGCAGCTTGCTTCTGTCATTTGCATATGTTTGCCAGGACTACAGACCTGCTCTGCCTGGCTTCGGGGAGGGAATATTATTAGAATTCCCCAAGAGATCTCACTATCCTCTTAAGAACTGGATTAGAAGTTCAGCTGGGCTCATGGAAAAAGCAAGGAAGGAAGAGTGTCTCACTTGTCTCCCCTGGACTGCGTGTTCTCACCAGAGTCTCTCCACCCCTTTCTGCTTCCCTGCAGACCAGCCTTCTTTGCTTGCATACAGCGCCCCTCCTCTCCATGGCTGGGCTGCTGTGTTTGCTGGTGGTTGTGCTGACTCTCTCTTCCAAACCGCTTGACCCCTGTCTAGTCCTTTCAGGCTCCTTTTCAGGAGTCTAATGACTCCTAGTATCCCATTTCCAGATACTGAGGACAGGGAAGCTGCCTTGCCCAGATGGGGTCAGGCAACTGTCCCAGCCCCGGCCTGAGACGCCCGTGACTAGAGAGTTCCTCCTTTCAGGGTCTCTGAGAATGGGGTTTGGGTAGAGGGGCTGCCATTGGTCGCAAGGGCATCCTGACTGCAGGGTACCTGCTAACCCCCTTCTATGCTATTTCTCTGTCCTCCAGTCCTGCAGTGTGCCACTGTTATCGGCTTTTCTTACTGGGCTTCCGAACTCATCCTGGCCCAGCAACAGCAACATAAGAAGTACCATGGTTCCCAGGTTTATGTCACCTTTGCTGTTAGCTTCTACCTGGTGGCAGGAGCTGGTGGAGCCTCAATCCTGGCCACAGCAGCCAACCTCCTGCGCCACTACCCGACGGAAGAAGAGGAGCAGGCGCTGGAGCTGCTATCTGAGATGGAGGAGAACGAGCCCTACCCAGCAGAATATGAGGTCATCAACCAATTCCAGCCACCTCCAGCCTACACACCCTAATGCCACCTTGGGCTTTTCTTCCTCAGCAGTCCCTCCCCACTCTGCGGCTCCTCTCACACCCAGAGGCGCTCCCTCCCCCAGCAGGCTGCACGGGTAGGATCCTGACCATCTTCACCAAACCTTCCCCAGGAGAGACTTTGCCTTTAGGGTTGTTAGTGTACCCCTGCTCTCGAAACCTGGGGTTCACCATTTTTATATAATGCACTGTTTCCCCTCCCGTCACCTTCTTTTCCCTTCACGGTCACTAGTCATTACCACCCAGGGAGGGTCATACAAGTGTTCTCTTTCACAGACGTGTCTTTGAGACCAGGACTTTCCTTGGGGAGCTGCTGACAGTCCCAGACAGGAGAAGTGTCAGCAGGGCCCAAGGGAAAGAGGACTGTGCCCTGCAGACTAGCCTCATGAGGGTCAACGTTTGCTCCACAGCTGTAGCTCTGGGCTGACACCCCCCAACACGTGTCCCCCTCCCCCCAATTCCTTCTTGGAGTACAGTTACTCCTTTGAATTCTCTGCACTTTAGTCTTTGGGCGTCCCATCAGGTGTGCTCTGGTTTTACGGGGAGAAGGAATTGCTGTTGGAAAGCAGAGCAGTTGCTCTTCCCACCCTGCCGTTGCTTGAGTGGCTGGAGCCCCAGCAAAGAGAGCAGCACCTGGTGTGGGCCTGAGGCCGCCCAGTTACCCACAGAGGGTGAGTGAGGGGAACTGAATCTCCCAGCCCCTTCACTTTTTAAAATGTGGGTGGTTTTAAAAGAAGAAACAACCAAGAAACAGTAACAAATTCTCTTTTTAAACTAGGGACAAGACTTGGTTTTGTTTTGTTTTGTTTTAATATTTATCCACTTCCTTTTGGCTTTGTTATTTTTAAGCCATAGCTCCTTCCAGCCCGTGGTCATTCCTCCCTGAATCTCCCCCAGCAGAATGCAGCCCTCTTCCCTTGCTCTCTTCTCAGTGACCCCAGCTCCCTGGGGCCTTCCTGTGGAACCTGGAGCCCCGTCCCCAGAGGGGCTGAGGACTGTGGCCTGGCTGGCTGGCCAGCGTGGTGCTCCTCAGGACTGTGGCACTGAGATGTAACCTGGCCTGCGTGCAGGAACAGGGGCTACAGCAGGGCGGGAAGCCCACCACTCTCCACATAGGAGTCACAACCAATGGGGCCCCATCGCGTGAGGTGTCACTGACAGGTCTGGTTGTGTCCTTCAGACTCAGTGCATCCCCTAGACTGTGACTTGGGGCAACAGCTTGCTGCATGCCTCTCTCCCCTTCCTGAATGTACTCTGGCCTTGTAATGTGCAACTGGCTCTTTCTTGTCTAACTGTCACTCCATACATGGCTCTGGTTAGAGCTGAATTTAATGCCTTGAGATCTGGGGCACAAAGTGGGAGAAACTGAGGGGCCTTCAGTGTGGATCCAGTTGACCAAGCTTCTTTGAAGTCAGGGTCCAGTGCTGAACTAAGAAACAGGTGGATTCCCCCACCTCCTCCCACAGGCAATAGACAGAGCCAGACTAGAGAATGGACACCACTATTGAGTTGTGGCTAGAAAGGGACTGTCGTGTCCCTCGTCCTTCTTCCACCAGACTGCCTGGGGATGTCTGGACAGATGCAGTGTGGGTGGAGAGGACTGTGTCCACGTATGAAGGAATACTGCCTGGAGTTCACTGTGATGCCAAAGTGTGACCCATGGTGACTCTCACACTCTTCCAGACTCTAAGGCAAGAAAGACTGCCGTGTGATACCTGAGCACAAAGCCAAGGAGCTGATTAAACCGAGTCTTGTCTTTCTGTAAAGTTCAAGTTTATCTTCAGCATATTTCTCGAGTGTGACCAACTCTGACTGTGGATGCTGAGTGGGCAGACCAGGAGACCGGACGCTGAACACGCATGCCAAAGTGTCTGGTCATCTCATGAGGACCTGGACATGACCCTGTGGACAGTTCCATGAGATTGGGAATCCACTTTTTATTAGCTTCTCATGTCTCTGGCCTTTCTTTCTCTTTTCCCCTGCCATCCTGACACTAATAGTTTGTCATATAAATTCCCCTGGTTGTGTTTTTCTTTTTTTCTAGAAAAAAATTAAAAAGCAAAACAGCAAAAAATCAGAAACCACAATAAGAATGTAATTGCCAAAGGCTCCTTGTCATTTTTTGTCAATTGCCCTGATTTTCATTTATTAACCCTTCCTCTTAGAGAAGCAAGAGAAATCGAAGTATATAATTAAAAAAGAAGGAACATGCATGTGGCTACTTTGCAAAACATTTTCACCTACATGATCACCCTGGTCCGAAAAACTTCCAACCAGCCCCCCGCCAGGAGCACCCTGCCCCAGTTCTTGGCTTCAGACCCTGAGCTCTTCTCTTGCACCCCCTGGTTAGCTGCAGATGGGAGGGCTGCTTCCGAACTCTCAACAATTGTGCGGGGAGAACTAGTCTTCTCAGGATCTGGCAGGTAGAAGAAACTACACTTTTGAAACCCTAGCTTAAGGGACAAGGTACATGAGTGGAAATAGTTCTGGGAGTTTAACTAGCAGAACTCTTCAGGTCAAGGCCAGACCTTGAGTGGATACCTACATGCTATTCATTCACGTATTCACACGGTCAGCCAACACAGCCCCACATAGCTGTTATGGTGAAAGAGCTTAGGCTCCTTCTGTAGAGCAACCTTTTAAAGTTTTTTTTTTTTCCCTGAGGAAAAATATATGTCTTTTTCTGGAACTAGGAATGTGTCTCATTTCAGACACTTAAAGAAGGCCCTGTGTTGTGTGCGAAGCACTGTTAGGTACTATGAGAGAAGGGACCATCAGGGGGCTTGTCTCCGAAGGATTCTGTGTGCTTAGTTCAAGGTGGATTTGTGCATGAAAAGGCAGCATGGTGTAAGTTGTCTGGTGGGCCACTGAGGAAAGTGCTGTGTACTCTGGAGAAGGGAGACCAGTTCTGACCTGACCAGGCAGCTTGAGCCAGGCTTCTTGGGAGAGTATTTGGAGGTGGATTCGGGAGCATCCCACTGAGGTGATGACTAACACGAGCACAACTATTGGCCAGGATGTGACTACAAAAGAGTTTAGACAGCTGAGAGCCCATTTAAAAGCTGTGAAAGCACTAAAAGCAGCAGGGAGCTGTGGAAGATGTGGGGAGGAGGGATAGTTTATTTTAATGATGGTTGACAATAGGAGGGGGGGGGCGGTTCTGACTGGTGTTACTTGAGAGGTCTTAGGAAATGGTCTACATTTACAGGTAGATTTGTGCCTTGTAGATAACATTTAAACATTTCGAGAAACGAAAAAATAAGCCTTTTCTTTCCATTGCAACAGAATATTTTTGTTTGTTTGTTTAAACAAATAGCACTTTAGATACCCTCGTGAAGCCTCACGACTAAGGGAGCAGATGTTAAGATCTCTTCCTAAGAGTGTGTTAGCCTATATAATTTTAGCTACTGGTAATGCAAGAAAAGATTTTCTTGGCTGAGTACCAGGAAAGTCAGACAATGCAGTGAATCGGGTGCTCCAAGGGTGCTGGCTCTACTTCTGAGCCTGGCTTTTTCCTAATAGTGGGAAGGGGACTGCTCAGCTTCATGCTTTCCTCAGCACTAAATTCAACAGAAACAAGGTAAGCCTCTTCCTTGAAGTTTACAGATGTCCCAGGATTCAGTCTGATTTGACCAGTTTGGGACTGGTCATTCATTGCTGAATGGTCATCCTCACTGCTCAATGAGTCCCTGTGGCCAGGAAGATTCAATATCCTGATTGGCCAGGCCTTGGGTCTCTTGTCTACCCTGATGCTGGGAACAGAATCAGGTTAGGAAAGTGAAGGTTAGCAGGAAGTCAGAGTAGTTCCATGAAATGGAAATCAAAGTACTTTTAGTAAAAGAGCATGGATGCTGAGCAGCTGAAACGCAAATGTTTCTCAGAAATGGGGAGGATGTGACACTGTTGGTGCACATCCTAGGCACTCTCCCGCTTTGTTCTTTGGTGCTCCCGACAACCTTGTCTGCAGCCCCCCCTAGCACACTCATCACACGGTGTTATCGTTTCCATGTCTGTCTCTTAGTCACTTCATTTTTTTTAAAAGATTTATTTATTTATGTTTACAGGAGCTGGGGTACAGGCCAGAGTCACGGGAGGTAAGAATATTCACCAGAGACAGAGTGGGGAGCAGAGCAGGCAGATCCACTGAAATACACTGCTGAGGGGAGCAGGGAGTGAAGCAAGAGGTCTACTGCACCATGTGGGTGCCCTCCCTGGCTGGAGATCGAACTGGCGCTAGTGTGCTGTGGATACTTCACAGTCTGGTGCTCAACCCGCTGTGCCACCAGGGAGGCTCAGTCCCTTCATCTTTGTCTACCTGGCTGACCACTGGAGTGTCTTGTGATTTTCTCAACTAGTAAGGGAAGGGAATAAGGTCATTACCCAAATAATGAAAAGTCATACTAGAGATCCACCCAAAAATGCCATGGGAATTTAAAGATCAACAAAAATTGGGGGGTCAGAAGAAGTATTCTACAGTCTCTTTGAGGGCCCTGAGAATAAAGGAGTGGTAGATAAAGGCCAAGATAGCCCCTTTATTACTGACAGAGAGGCTAGGTTGGAAGACGGGTCTGCCAGCTAAGTGGACTGCTAATACCAATTCCATAAGGAGACTAACCCAGTCATGGCAGCACTAAACCAGAGAACGCCTCCCCCTGACCCCTGTCTGCTGTAGGGGTAGGGCCCTCCTGCAAAAGCAGTAGGATTCAGTACCTTGCAGCTGCAGGTAGGAAAGGGGTGGAGCTGGCCTTTTTGCATGGAGTTTTCCGCTCCCCTACCTACCATAGCAGTCATCTTTTACTTTCCCTGAGACAAAGTAAAAAGAAGAGGGAATATTACCCCAAGCAAAGTACCCTGCACATGGAAGGAAGCAGGTAAGGTTTCACAGGTTTATGGAAGTGACATTTAAGATGGGTCTCCCTAGGCCCTAAGTAGGATGAACTGAGTAAGTTTCAGGCCAACACTCTTAGAGGCAGATCCTTGTCATTCCTCCAGGAATGTGGTCCCATTCCATCCCAGGGCTTAACTGCTATCCTCTTTGCCTCCTGGCTGTAGACCCCTAGGACTTGGATTTTGACTTGCTTATGCATAATTGTGTATCTTTTACCTAAGATATTCTCCCAGCTATAACTGGGCTGGTTCCTCTGCACCTGCCTCACTGCAACAAAGCAGCTCTATTTCCAGGTGCAGCAGCCCTTCCCAGTGTGAACTGGGCCAGGATGAAGATACTAACCTAAGCCGAGCCAGAAAGCACTGACCATAGGGAAGGAAGGAGGCAGTAGTAATCACATGCCGCATTTCACTTTCTGGGCTCCAGGCCACTGTCCTGGTTGGATAATGGGGGTAATTCTTGCCTATATCACACAGGAAGGTCGCTGCAGAGTATTGGTAGAGGCTGCTGAAAGATGATTCTCACCAGGGATTCTGATCTATCTAGTTCAGAGAAGACTTGACTTGAAGTGTCTTTGGCCTTGCAGTTCCACCCCTATATAAGCCCATCCTTGATGACAAAAACAGGTGTTTTGGGTTTTTTTTTAAAGTTATGAATTAGGGGGAAATTACCTGTTGTCTCTATCATACTAATGGGTAACAGATGAATAGAGCTTTGTATTACATTCATTTTTTTTGAAGGAAAGACAATTATCACTGCCTTTCACCTAACAGATGGAGCCAAGAGACTGCATCAGAATCAAACAACTTACTTTCCAAGTACTTGGGGAAAGGGACCAAGGCAAAGGCATTAAAGCTAGTGCTAATTAGATTGGGTCCATTTTGCCCTCTGGGGCATGTTTATTTTCACATGCAATGCCTGAGCAATGATTTCTATACATACTACTCCTAAGCTAATTAATAGTGCTTTGTCTCTGCCAGATGTCCAAACTGGGGAGATTATGTCCAGTCTGGGACCTGAAACCAGTGGGCAACAAGAAAGGGCAGAGCAGAAAGCAAGGGCATGTGCAGTGCCCTCTCTGGCAGAGGGTCCATGACCTAGCTCCCAATACCAGTTATCTGGACAGGAATACTCCACTGTGCTCAGTGACAGAGTGTTTCAGGGCAGGTCCCTGGGAAGCATAGGCTGAGATGGAGATGAGCGTGCTGCAGAATTGGAGTTACTCGGGTTCAACACCTGTGGTGGAAGGAACGAAGCTGCCTAGGTCAGAAGGAGAAGATGGGTGCAAAGTAGACTCAATAAAGGCTTCAAGTGACCTCAGAGAGAAATGTGTAGCTGGGAGAGTCTTTTGAATTGTTCTGAGCTGTGTGAAGGGACCAGACATTTACACTCCAGTTTCAATCATTGGATACTTCCTCTCCACAGAGAAGGGGATGTGACCTTGGATAGGGGGCTCCAATCTCTGGGGGACAATTTCTGAACAGGACTGATAATTGAAAGCTATTAGCTAGCTTTCTCTCCCAGCAGTGAGGTGCAAAAGCCCGTCAGACATGATGAAGGTGGACAAAGGTGGACCCGTGTAACATACTAGTGTCCATGACTTCTCGGGTCACTCAGAACTTTTTCTCTGCATAAGTTCTAGGAGCAGCTCTTCTGGGAGCAGATGATTAGTGAGAAGAACCAGTCCCCACCATTGCAGCTGACCCTTGAGGCCCCAAATAATTATCATCTTTCTCTTGTGCTATCCATTTTAGATTTTCTTCATCCTCAGGAAGCACCTCCATTGAGTCCTAGTCACTGAACAAGCTTCGTCTGTTTGCCACTAAAATTGGGCAATCCCTTTGGACACCCAATTGGATAATTTGGGTGCTAAATATATTCCTTTTTGCTCCAACTGTATAACTATAGCCTTGGCTCTTCCTGATGATCAGAGTTAATTACTGCTGCCAGGAAGGTGTCTCCTGTTGCCTGCTGGTCCCTTGGTTTGAGTAGCTCAAAGTGCCTAGTGACAGTTGTGTGTTAAAGTTCAATGGAACTCTTGCTACATCCCCTGATGGAAACATTTCTTCTTTGGAACCAGAATCTCAAAGTCCACAAAGCTCAGTTATTGTGACAGAATGCCATGGGATCACTGGGGTTAATAGTAAGTAGAGTCACTCCTGCTTCTTTCTACTCCCTGCCTTCTAGACCTATCCAATGTAACACCATATAGGTTGTGATAGAGTGTATATTGTATCCTGGAAGGTGGTACTTCTTCCACAGTTGGTTTCCTCTCCCCACTGGCACCTCAACTCTGCCTTAACAGGTTACTTCTTCTCTTTTGTTGAAGCTGGTATCTGGGTGGTACAGAATATGAAAGAATCAGTAAGTCATGTACTACTATCAAGCCTCTTTTGCTGTTCATTTAGTTCTTTAGTCTGCTGCAATACTATATGAGATCCTACATCAATAGTTAGACACTCAGTAATCACTCAGTGGTGCTATCTGAAGCCCTGAAGGCAGAACAGGGAAACCATACCTAGATCAATTCTAATCAAAATAAAATTGCTGCCATTTCCAAGATGTCAATGTAGTCAACTTGTCATCAAATGGCTAGTTGTTCTCCTTGAGGGACAATACTATTTTGGGAGCTCAGCACGGACTTTATTGCTGGAAGATTGGACATTTAGCAAAGGACCCTACCTCCTTTGCAGTCATAGGTGGGAAATAAGGGAGAGGCAAAGGCAGTACCAGCAGTGGTAGTAGCCACCTGAGCCTCTAAGTGGGAGACCATGTTCTTGGGTTCATGTATCGCTCCCATCTGTGACTATGGCTGCTCTAGTCACATGCTCAATGTGCCAAATAACGTGCTCTGGGGCCTGATAGCATCAACTGACTGAGTCATTCTGTTTGTTCAGTGCCTCTTTCACAGATGTTCTCTGGTGGGCATCTGCACATATCTTGCCCATTTACATACTTCCCCTATACAAACAAGCCCCTATTCCAGAGCTCCCTGTCCATCTACTCTTTTTCCTCAGGCTACTTGTCAACCAGCCAAGTCAACCTCTAGTGCTGGGAGTCCATATATATATACTTCAACCTTGGCTACATATCTACCTACACGAGTTATCAGTACCAGGAAGACTTTATCCATTGGTGAGGGAATTTCCCTTACCACAGCCATTCAAGATTACCTAAGGGTGGAGCTATATTAGTGCAGCCATAGTTCCTTTCCAGCTTGCACCTATGTACCATTCTGTCCAATCTTCAAATCAAGCTTTGCTTTTCTCCCCCTCCTCTACCAGTTGGTCATAAAGAGATCCTACCTTCTTTACAACCATAGTTGTGAACCAAGGGAGAGGTAATGGTACACAAAAGGGGTGACTGTCTAGGTGACATGAATGTCTAGGTCATCTGCTTATATAGCTTACTTGTCTTCCTGGCCCTGCTCATACCAATTCTGGATGTACCACTTTCCTCTTACTATGGGCTAATGGTGGGCCTACTCAACTTTGGGTTTCGGTTATGTTTGACAAGAACAGGTAGAACTTGACATATAAGACAAGCTATTGATGAAGAACTTCCTATCAACTTAAAATATGCAAAGGAAATAAAGTTTTTAAATGTTATTCTGTGGTTACACAAGCAAAAAACGTTTGTTGATAATGGGCTGGGAGAGGTTAGAGAGGACTAAGGTGTGAAGGAAATAGTAGAGAATGGTGGGTGAGAAATTTTTTTTAATTTTAAAGAGCAAGAATTGATAGGTTGGTATAGAAATGCAGACAGCAAACATATTTATTCTTTAAAAAACAAAATCATAATCATGAAAGAAGAGAAGAGGTGGAAAAAGTAAGTTTTTTTCTCAGAAAGCATTTTTGTAGATGGGTTTATGTTTATATACTGAGGGGGAAAAGGCAGTAGAGTCAGAGAAAAATGGCCAGATTAATGAGTTCCTGAGAATTGATTTTTGATAAAACAAAACCAAAACCAAGTCAAATAAAAACAAAAAAGAGCAAAGTGCTTCTTTTTCATCAAGGGAAGTAGGACAGTACGAAAGTTCAACCTCTTCTTTCAGTCCCTGCCTGGCTGGCCATCCTACCATCGCTGAGAAAAGCCTGGTTTACCGAAGTGACAAATTGTTTTCTGTTATATAACATACTCTTTTCTCCATCCATGCTTTCAAGGGAATTTAACAATCAATACCAGAGTCAAAATTAGCTTTGATAGCATAGCGCTAAATTTCAGCTTTCAGTAAAGCACATTTTTTCCGTTGGAGAAACATCTTCTATCTAAAATTGCTGGAATAGCTGTTACAGGGCAACCCTAATATAAAATGGGTTCCCCTCACTGGGTCCTCCACCCGCGCGCTCAGAAGACTTTTAAAGTCCCAACTCCAGATACACGTGGCAAAAGTTATTAACACGTTTTATTTTATGAAAGGGGAATAAAATAGTAATAACACCAAAGGAAAAAGAAAGGGATACAAATCCACAAATACTCTACCAGATCTAAGCAATGGTGCGTTGAGAGCTGGCTTCCAGTCGAATGAGATGCCTCCGAAGTAAGGGGTCTGGCTCCTCAGTAAGAGAGAGAGACCCCAAGCTCACCTCTGGTTTTATAGCCAACCTGGCTGCTTAACTCCACCCTCAGGTCCCAGTAATCCACTCTTCGATAATCATCTTATCAGATTTGTGGTTCTGGAACACTGATGGTCTGGCGTGGGGGTTGGAGTCCACACACCCATAATCCATTTAGGACTACCTTTCCCCCTAACATAGCTACAGGAAGAGAGAAATTTCTGAATGCACTGCTTTGCAAAGAAAAAAGCCCCTTTCACACCAACAAGTCCTTTTAGAATTTTTTTTCTTGTCAATGAAGTATTTAACATTGTCCTAAAAAAATTAATGTATGATCTTCCTACTTGACATCCAGCAGTTACATTTTAGTGAGGTTTGGTACAGACCAGTAATTTAATACTCCAGGTTTTCAGGAATGTGCAAGGTGAGTTTTAGGAAAGCTGTTTACCCTCCAAGCTGTCACCTTTGGGTTAAAGAGAGGGAAAGCCAGCTACTAAGAATTCTCATTCTGCTGCCCTTTCATCTATGGGTTTTTACATTTCCAGACTGCAAAGGGCCACCTGCCCGTAGCTCTCTGGAAAGTGTCCTGGGCTATAAGGGCATCACACCAGCCCTCTCTCGCAGGCGCGCGGTACTCCGAACACAAGGGTCCAAATGCCGACCTTCCGGGGCCACTTCCGCGGCCCAGACACTCATGGCGCTTCAGAAGGGCCGGCCAGTGAGGCCTAGGAAGGTTTTGAGGGTCGCTGCCTCCTGGCCTCAGCAGGGTCTCCACTCATCAAAGGCGTCTCCATCTCCCTACCCCGATCTGCAAAGCCCCCGGAGCCCAGCGGAGACTCCACCTCATCCTAGACTAGTGAATGAGGTGCTGTTTCCCAGTCTCTCACAACAACTGAGCACCGTGGAGGACCTTAACAAGGCACTCGGCCGCGCCGTCAGCGGGACTGGGGTGGGAAGATGGCGGCGGGGTCCGACGGTCACTCTCCAGGGCGCCCTTGACTAGCGCCAGTCGTTGCGCCACCTACCTTGCTACCCGGCGCGCTGTGCGAAGAGGTGGGAGCAACGGATGACGAGCATTAAGATGCTCCAATCAGCACCGAGGAATCCGGGCCACGCCCAATCAGGACCCTGGCGGCGGAGAGGAGGGTAGGTTGCAGGCTGGCAGCGCATGTGGCGGACGCGGAACGTCTTGGATCTCTCCTGCTCACGGCTCGGAGCCGCTCGCCTTACAGCTTCCCGCGTGCTCTGCAGCACGGGCTCTGGCGCCGGCTGGAGGACGCCGAGGAGCGAGGGGACCGAGAGGACTGACCGACGCCCACCCGTCCGAGGCCAGGGGCGCCTCCTGCAGCGGTCGCGGGTCCACCCCCGTGACGGACTGTCCCAAAGGGGACTGTTCCTCGGCGGTTGCTGTGGAGAGTGATGAAGCACCTGTTAGACAGTGAGACGAGTTTGGAGACGGACAATTAGGGAAAGTTGGCGGAAGGCCGCCCGCGCTTTCCCGGGCTCGTGCCTTTTGCCCCGTGAGGGAGGCCTCCTTCGCCTCCGGGCGCGCGGCAGGCCCAGGGGGGACAGCGGGGTCCCCAGGGGCGCGTGACCGCAGCATGTTTCCGCGGAGGCCGCCGGCCTCCCTGACCGCCTGGCTGGCGGGCGCCGTGGCTGCTGGAGGCGCGGGGGCGCGCGGCGGGGGCCTGCTGGCCCTGCTGGCCAATCAATGCAGCTTCGTGACGGGCCTGCGCGTGCGACGCGCGCAGCAGATCGCGCTGCTCTACGGCCGCCTCTACTCCGAAAGCTCCCGCCGAGTCCTGCTCGGCCGCCTCTGGCGCCGGCTGCGTGGCCGTCCTGGCCATGCCACCGCTTTGATGGCGGCGCTGGCCGGTGTCTTTGTGTGGGACGAGGAGAGGATCCAAGAGGAGGAGTTGCAGAGGTAGGCCGGGCGGCGAGGTCGTCCCTGACACCGGGGTGATGGCCGGTTAGGTTGGGAGGTGGGGACATTGAATCCTGGAGGCCTGTCTTTGCGGTGTGTCCCCTTTACCCGGAGGTACTTTAAAAGGTGATACAGTAGCTTGGTCCAATTTTAGCAAGCCGCATTGTTGCCTCTGTTAATTTGATTTGTTGCGGTAGGTGAGTGCAGGAGAGACTTTGGGTGGGGAGCTGACGCTCTTGAAATAACATTGTAAAAATTAGACATAGAAGGCGTGTAGGCATGGTTCAGGCATTCTTTACCACACCTAGAAAAGTGCAAATTCAAAACAGGTTTTGATCTTACCCTAAGGGTGTAGTTATGTAATTAAAAAATAGCCTTGGGGGGAATGGGGGAAAAACAAATTGCCTTCGGTCTATACAGGGCTTTGTGAGAAATACCAGGAGAGCTCTCTTACATTTTGAGCTTTGTGGCAGAATTAGGGACTGAGGGCGCTTTGTATCCCTGGACAAACCAGTAGTCCAGAATCTGTAAGAATTAGGTCAGTTTTGGGGCTGCTTTTAACTGGAATTTTGGGAGTACTGATCTGAAGTCACGCTGCCATCAAAACTCTGGTGTGAAAAGCATAATCTGTAGCAGTGATTGAATTCGTTAATCTCTGCTTCTAAATCTGAAACTTAGTTACTAAGGTGGTAACCTTGCTTTAACTCCTGTTATACATTGCCTCTGGTGGATTTATTATTTATTTATAAAGATTTATTTATGCATACAAGAACTGGGGTACAGGCGAGGGGAGGCGGCCGTGAAGGGGTGAAAGGATTCACCAGAGACAGACTGGGGAGCAGAACGGAAATACACCGCAGAGGGGAGCAGTGGGCAAGGCAAGAGAGGTCTTCTGTGCCATGTGGGTCCCCTCCCTGGCCAGGGATCGAACTGGGGTGGCTGCGGATACTTCAGTGAGGCTTCATAGTGCAGTGTTCAACCCCTTGCACCACCAGGGAGGCCCCTGGTGGGTATTTTTAATAGTTATTCCTAAACTTTACCCCTACCTGAAAGCCTCCCTAACCCCACAACTAATTTCAGAAACCTAACACAGCCCCTTCCCCTAATAGATCCCACACAAGTCTATTTGTTTTAGATATTTATTCTGTCCCGTATTTTTTGGTTAGTTTAAAATGGAAATTCTCTCTATAAAGTTAACATGACCTGTGTGAAGGTGTAGTACCCAGGTGTCAGCCATCTGTGCAAAATTGAACTTATCTTAAGAACTGACAGTACTTTCCCTAGCAGGAAATATGACAGTTTATCTCCTCAACTGAGAAATTATCATGTAATTGCTTGAGTTTTCATTTTGTCTTTGATTAGGAAATGCCATGTTCCACAGTGGTGAAGTTTGAGGGAGGAAGTTCCCAGTTGGATTTGTTAGGAAGAGGAGAAAGACTAGAAAAGGGCTACTGATGCAAAAGAAAGGGAAGATGTTTTGGGGGTGGTAGTTGAAGAGTATTGGGACCTGGGTGGTAGATGATATTTTGTGCTTACTACATGTGTTTTTATGGATGCTGTGTCCTGGAGCCTCTGTTTAGCAATTATCCCATTTGCAGAAGCTAGAGGGGGAAAAGATAGGAAATGAATGTGATTAACATTTGAGTCAGTGGTCACTACATGCTGGCAGGAAGAGATCAGACAAGTTTATGTATATCTAGGTCCAGTACTCATTCTGTTTCCCTTTCTTGGAACTGTGTCTGAAACCAGAGGACAGTGGAAACCTTGATTCTAATCCAACTCCTAAGGAGATATTGCTCTGGATTTAACAGCTTTGGCATTTCAGAAGCTTAGGTGAAGCTCAGTCAAAATACTTAAGGTGCCTTTTCTGACCCTCTCCAAGGTCATTGTAACAAGGCCCTAATTTAACACTTCATTGTTCTTCATGCTTGGATTCAGTAATGTATTTAAATTTGATCAAGTTGGCCATTTGGAGACTGTTTTTTTGGTTTTTGTTTTTTTTAAATGTTAGCTAGATAGGGATGCAAATAAAATGCTATTCAACTAAACCTTGGTAGTTTCCATAGGTCTTAGTTCTGATAGCTTGTCATGTTTGTGTTTTAATGACTAAAATATTCTGAGTAGAGGTTAACATTTTTTTTTTCTTAAGATTTATTTATTTATGCATACAAGCACTGGGTACAGGCCAGAGGTGTGGGGGGTGAGAGGATTCACCAGAGACAGAGCGGGGAGCAGAACAGGCAGATCAACAGAAGTACACTGCTGAGGGGAGCAGCAGGCAAGGCAGGAGTGGTCTGCTGCACCATGTGGGTCCCCTCCCCGTCCGGCAGCAGGAATTGAACTCGTGCTGCAGTGGCTGCGCTCTGCTTCATAGTGCGGTGCTTAACCCACTATGCCACCAGGGAGGCCCCGAGGTTAACATTTTTTTTTAAAGATTTATTTATTTATGTACACAAGCACGGGGCACAGGCCAGAGGTGCGGGTACAGGCCAGAGGTGCAGGGGTTGAGAGAATCCACCAGACAGAGTGAGGAACAGCACAGGCAGATAAACCGAAATACACTGCTGAGGGGAGAGCAGCAGGTGAGGCAGGAGAGGTCTGCTGCTCCATGTGGGTCACCTGCCATGTGGGTCACCTCCCCAGCTGTAGGCAGGGATAGAACTCCTGCGTTGCTTAACCCACTGCGCCACCAGGGAGGGCCCTAACATTTTGTTTTTTAACTTGGTGTTTCTTTGCTTTTAAAGGAGGCATTGCTGAGGTTTCATAGCCAGTTTAGAATGTCTTAGGTTTTATTTGTTCTATTTAGAGGATTTTGGACAACTTTCATAATGGAGTACAGTTGAGTGTGTTCTCAGGGTAAGTACATTCTTTCATTGTTGATGGAAGAAGAGCACGTTTTTCCCATGGACTCGAAATCATAGCTTTTGGGTTTCCTGTGCTGTGTCTGTACCAGTTGTCCTGGTATAAATTAATTCTGATATTGCTGTCTTGATAAAACACTGATGGCAGTGCAGGATATCTCTTTGTATGTGTGTTAAAGCGGCATATCTATTTTCCTATGCTATTTGAGTTTCTAAAAAAAAGAATAATCTCACCATCTATTCTCTTGTGCTTTAGAACATCTTAACAAATAGGATTTCCTTAATCTAACAACAGCAAGAAAATTTGAGAAAAGAAGCAATTTGTCCAAAGTGATTTTCAGTCACTGATGGAGCCAGTGTAGAAATCACTTCTTTTAATTCTTGGTCTAGTGTCCTTACCCAGTGGGTTTCATTTGAACAAAGACAAGTTTCAGTCATTTTTTTCTGATGTTGGCTAGCATTCTGTGAGCCCAGGAAAAAATTTATGGAAAAGTATAGTAATTTTTTATTGCTTTGGAACACTTTTTAAAAATACAGGAACAAAAAGAGGAAGTTAAGAAATATGTAAGGCTGGGGCCTCCCTGGTGGCGCAGTGGGTTAAGCAACGCACTGTGAAGCAAACCACAGCCACTGCAGCACGAGTTCGATCCCCGCCGCCCAGGGAGGGGACCCACATGGTGCAGCAGACCTCTCCTGCCTCACCCGCCGCTCCCCTCAGCAGTTTACTTCAGTTGATCTGCCTGTCCTGCTCCCCGCTCTCTGTGGTGAATACTCTCATCCTCCCACACCTCTGGCCTGTACCCCAGTGCTTGTATGCATAAATAAATAAATTTAAAAAAAAAAGAAATATGTAAGGCTAAGAAAAAAATGTTATATCAACTTCCCCTCTTTTTAAAATTATAATTCGTTGCTTTAGAGATTTGAGTAAATAATTGCTGTTAAAGTTTCATAAGGAAAATGGGCCTTTTCCCCGTTCGTATGCTTGGGCATACGAAATTCTGTTAAATTTTTTTTTTTTAAAGATCTATTTATTTTTGCATACAAGAGCTGTGGTACAGGTCAGAGTCGTGGGAGGTGAGAGGATTCACCAGAGACAGAGTGGGGAGCAGAAGAGACAGATTGAAGTACAGTGCTGAGGGCAGCAGCGGGCAAACCAGGAGAAGTCTGCTGCACCACCAGGGAGGCCCAAAATACTTGCAGTATGTTATCAACTAGGTAAATGAACAATAAAAAGGTCTTTGGGCTTAAAGGAACTTTTTTGTCAATTTTACTACAGAGTATTTTCCTGACATACCTTTTTTAGATAAGAATTCTATGAAAACTGTCTTGATTTTTTTTTTTTTTTGAGATTGTCTTCATTATTTTACCATTAACCAGCTGGCAGAGAATTTCAGTGAGCTAGTTAGTGTCCTATATTTCTAGGTGTGTCTCTTAGCATTGCCCTTGAAATCTCTTATCTGACAAAAATTTGGCATTTGAGGAGAGATTATGTGAGCTAGGCAGTTGTCTTATTGCAATTACTAATTGCAGCGGTGACTTTATTTTGGAGTTTTGTATACAGTAAGCTCTGTACTTGAAGACAGGATCCTGTAGATGAGCCAAACATGGCTATACTTCGGTCTTTGGGTTCCCATAACTTTAATTCCAGTCTTTCTCAAATAATTGAAGTGGCTTTTGTTTTGTAGAGGAAAGTATTGATTGGTTTTCCTTTATCCTCTTTCTGATCTGTTGGTTTTGGGAAAAATCTCTTTTGCCCTCTTTTCTATCTTATTGCTTGTTGAAGTCTCTTAGATAACAAGATGTAGGCAACTCATCACATCCAAACAAGATTTATTACAGCAGGCTAAAGAGATATATAGGGAGAGATTTTTCCTACCTCTACATATATGATAGTAAGGGACTTTGTGCACCTGTGTGTTAATTAATGTCTATCATGTGAGGATTTAGAAGTTGAGATCCTTTGGAGATTCTTGAACCTGGGTATGTAACAATCATTTACATTTTTATGGTGCAGTCTTTCTCGAGAGTATTCCTATTATGCTGTTCAAGGAGTGAATGTTATGCCATCATAAGACATTTCTGTGCCCTTTTAGGGACTTAGTCTCATAGTTTTATTCAAGGCTACCTAGTGATCTTTTATTATAGGAAAGCTTAATTAAGAAATGAATCAGAAGCTCTGTACCTCTCAAGTCTTAGGTCATTAAAGTTATGTAATGGTACTCATGTAACTTAATATTCTTAAAATCTAATTACTGTTCAATTTTTTTATGAGCCCCTAATGTTTAATAAGACATTCTTGCCCTCTTCATTATGTGATAAAAATGACATTCAAGAGTGGTACTTAATTTTTATTGATGTATTCTATTCTCTACTGTCCCAAAAAGTACCATAATTGCTGCCATCTGATGCCTGAATGTACTCTGAATAAGCCTTCCTGTGGCTTTGCTTTTACTTTCTCCTCTGTAAGATCTTACTGTCTATACTGAAGTTTCTTCCTCATTTTAGTCTTTGTGGTGGTAAGTCAATCTTGTTTTGTAACTTTTCAGACTGAAACATTTTTTAAATGGTTACCCTTTTCATCAGGAAATCAGTGTAAATTAATGGGTTTGGATTCTTGGTTGCGTGCAAAGAAACTGATATTGGCTAACTCAAGCTAAAGAGGAACTAATCAGAGAGTTGTTAGTTGGGTTACTCAGTTTGACATGACAATCATGTCAAACTAACAGCTAAGACTTGCTACAAAACTTGTGTTTATGGTCATTTGTTTCAGCAGAGGTGCCAAGATAACTGACACTGCAACAACTGGAGTTGCACATGCAAAATAATGAATTTAGACCTTTCTCATCCCATACACAGAAATTTAATGGATAAATGTCAAAGTGGATCAAAGATCTACATGTAAGCTTCAACCAAATCTCTTGGAATAAAATATAGGCATATGTCCTGGTGACCTTGGATTAGGCGGTGGCTTCTTAGGTATGACACGAAAAGCATAGTAATAAAAGATAAAACAGATTAATTGGACTTCGTCAAAATGGAAGACTTATACATCAAGTATACTATCAATAAAATGAATAGCCAACCCAAAGAATGGGAGAAAATATTTATAAATGATCTGTCTGATAGGGTATTAGTATCCAGAACACATAAAAGAACTCTGGCAGTTCAGCAATAAAATGACAATTCAGTTTTAAAAATAGACAAGGCATGGGCCTCCCTGGTGGCGCAGTGGGTTAAGCAACGCACTACGAAGCAAATTGCAGCCACTGCAGACTGAGTTCGATCCCTGCTGCCGGCCAGGGAGGGGACTCATATGGCGCAGCAGACCTCTCCTGCTGTGCCCGCTGCTCCCCTCAGCAGTTTACTTCAGTTGATCTGCCTGTTCTGCTCTCCCGCTCTCTGCGGTGAATCCTCTCACCCCTACACCTCTGGCCTGTACCCCAGTGCTTGTATGCATAAATAAATAAATCTTTAAAAAAAAATAGACAAGGCATTCAATAGGTATTTCTCCAAACAAGACACACAAATAGCCAACACACATGTGCAAATCTGCCCAACATCATTAATCATTAGGGAAGTACAAATTTGAAGACCTCAGCGAGGTAGCATTTCACACCCAGTGGAATTGATAAAATTAAAAGATGGACAATGACAACTGTTGACAAGGATGTAAAGCAGTTGGAAGCCTCATACGTTGTTGGTGTGAATATAAAGTGGTGTAGCTTCTTTGGAAAATAATTTGGCACTTCCTCAAAAAGTTAGATAGTGGGGCCTCCCTGGTGGAGCAATGGGTTAAGCAATGCACTATGAAGCAAACCACAGCCACTGCAGCACGAGTTTGATCCCTGCCGCCTGCTGGGGAGGTGACCCACATGGTGCAGCAGACCTCTCCTGCCTCACCTGCTGCTCCCCTCAGCAGTGTGTTTCAGTTGATCTGCCTGTTCTGTTCCCCACTCTGTCTCTAGTGGATCCTCTCACCCCTCACACCTCTGGCCTGTACCCCAGTGCTTGTATGCATAAATAAATAAATCTTAAAAAAAAAAAAGCTACATAGCGTTACTACCACCCAACAAGTCCACTCCTGGGTATTTATCCAAGAAAACTGAAAACCTGTTTACACAAAAACTTTTACACATTATTCATAAGTATTTCAAAAGAAGAAATGAAATGACTATTACCTGATGAATAAATACAGTGTGGTATATATATCCAAAACAATAGGATATTTTTCAGTTGCAAAGATGAATAAAGTATGGCATGGGGCCTGCCTGGTGGTGCAGGGGTTGAAGACAGCACTATCAAGCTATCGCCAGCCACTGCAACAGGGAGCTATCCCACATGCCACAGCAAACCTCTCCTGTCTTGCCCTCTGCTTCCCGCTCTGTCTCTGGTGAATCCTCTAGCACACACCATCACCCCCACACCTCTGGCCTACACCCCAGTTTTTGTACACATAAATAAAATTAAAAAAAAAAAGTGGCATGAATGAACCTTGACAACATACTCAGTGAGAAAAGCCGGACACAATAGACTGTATCTTTTTTTTTTTTTTTTAAGATTTATTTATTTATGCATACAAGCACTGGGGCACAGGCCAGAGGTGTGGGGGGGTGAGAGGATTCACCACAGAGAGCGGGGAGCAGAACAGGCAGATCAACAGAAGTACACTGCTGAGGGGAGCAGCGGGCACAGCAGGAGAGGTCTGCCGCGCCATTTGAGTCCCCCCCCTGGCCGGCAGCAGGGATCGAACTCGTGCTGCAGTGGCTGCAATTTGCTTCGTAGTGTGTTGCTTAACCCACTGTGCCACCAGGGGAGGCCCAATAGACTGTATCTTATATCATTCTATTTAAATGAAATATTCACAGAAGGCAAGTCCATAGAGATAAAAAGTAGGTTAGTGCTTACTACATATTGGGATTGGAGAGGAGACAGGAATGGGGAGTGACTGCTGATTGGCATAGGTGATTGTACAACCTGTGGTTGTTTTTAAAAATACTGAATTGTATACTGTAAAAGAGTGATTCTTACGGCATATGAAGTATCTCCTTAAAAGAGAGAAGGAAAATATATACATACTCTTACAATATAATAGGAAGACAACCCAATAAAAATTGGCAAAAGATACCAAATGCTGTTTCACAGTTTTAACCCTTAATAGTTAACATCTGAGGGCTGATTGTGTATGTATCAAGTACTAAGCACTTTATATATAAATTTATCTGATTTTTACAATCAACCTTTGAGGTGGGTACTATTATTCTCACTTTATAGGTTATGACATAGGAACTGGTTAAGTAATTTAATATTCTAGTTAATGAATGTTAGACTGGGATTCAGACTCAGGAACTTGTGTTTTTATTCCCTATATTTTATACTGTTTAAACCTCCACCATTGTTATACAAGTCTTGTGTGTGGGCATTTCCTGTGGCTGACCTCAACCAATGGGCACTATACTTGTGTTTCTCCTTTCCAGATCCATTGATGAGATGAAACGGTTAGAAGAAGTGTCATATATGTTTCAGAGTTCTGGAGTTAGACGTCACCCTCCAGAACCAAAACCCAAGACAGAAGGGAATGAAGATTTAGGGGACAGAGAGCAACCATGGGAAATGGTGATGGAAAAGAAACACTTCAAGCTGTGGCGTCGCCCAATTGTAGGCACACACCTTTACCAGTACAGAGGTGAGGCCAGCCTGAGTGCTTTGTGTGTTCCATGGTTGCCTAGGTGTGTAGGATTTATCTTCCTTATATTTCTCTAAACTGATAGATTTTAGTTGTTTCTCAGAAAAGTTGCCGTTTTTTTTTTTTGTTTGTTTTTCCTCTCCAAGATGACAGGTCTCTATGTCTTCTTTGCTATACTTTGCTACAGGTTGTCCTCATCTTATTTTGCTGCCTGAATGTGACTTCTACTTTGTGAATCTGCTTTTAAGATTCTTAATCTGTTAGTATTCTATAACTGAAATATAACTAAGTCCTAAGAATAAAGTGATATTGAGGAGTTTAGCAAACATAGTCTTTTTCTTTCCTGTCACTCTAGTTTTTGGAACCTATACAGATGTGACACCCCGACAATTCTTCAATGTTCAGGTGAGTAAATTTTTCTCCCCAAATTTGGAGCCTTGAATCCCAGAACCTAATTACCACTGTTTACTGAATAATTTCTTTGATTCTGATGACATAGGCTTCAGTACATCCATCTCTCTGTACCCTTTGTCTCACAGTCCACATAGTAGCTGGTAAACGTTTGACTTAAAATGTAGGATGGAGATAAGACTGATTTTACCCCCTCACAGGACTGTTGGGAAGATCAGATCCAGGAAAAGATGTATGTACTTTAATATATTTGAGACATTATAGTTTTTTCCCTAAAAAGTTTTATACATATCATGGCTATTTATTCCTAGATCCTTCCATTTGTATTTTCTAAAACTAGACACATTCTCTTAACTAACCATGGCAGTTATCAAAATCAGTAAATTTAACAGTGATACAATACTCATATAATCTTCTGTTTGTATTTCAGTTTCCTCTATTGATTTAGTATTGCCCTTTATAGCATTCTCCCCTTCAGTACAGATCCAGGCAGGCCTTAGTAATCTGAAACATTTTCATAGTAAAGGTATTTCTTGAGTAAAGATGAAGAGAATCAGTCCAAAGACTGCTTTCCTCCTAGGGAACTTGGAATGTATGAAAACGGGGGGGTGAGGTTAACTGGAGTTATACCAAACCTTTTTTTTTAAAATTTTTCATTTGTTTTGCTGGTCATTCATAAAGTAGTTTGAAGATTATAACACCCACTGATAATACTCAAGTGTCAAATGATGTTGAATTTTTGTTGCTTTGAATGTATACATTTTATTTTGAAATTCCTTAGTTACTAGTAATGTTAGAAATTAAATTAATGCTACTTGCCTTTCTCATAATTTTTTTATTTAAAGATATATTTATGCATACAAGAGGTGGCATGCAGACCAGAAGTGGGGGGTATGTGTGAGAAGATTCACCAGAGACAGAGTGGGAAGCAGAACAGGCAGATCCACTGAAATACACTGCTGAGGGGGGCAGTGGGTGAGACAGGAGAGGTCTGTTGTGCCATGTGGGTTCGCTCCCTGGCCTGGGATTGAACTTGTGCTGCAGTGGCTGCCAGTAGCTTCATAGTGCTGAGATCTTAACCCCTTGTACCATCAGGGAGGCCCACATTTCTCATATTTTTAATTGTAGTAACATAATGTTATAACATAGGTTTCAGGTGTGCACCATCATACGTCATCATCTGTGTATACTACATTAACTTTACCTCAAAAGTCCATTTCTTTCCTTTACCATATGTTTGACCCATTTTTCTTGATTTATCCACTATCTTTCCTCTGCTATATTCATTTATTTGTGTGAGTTATATATTTACATTTTGGGCTTCTTGTTTGTTTAAAACGTTTTAGAATTATTTCACCCATACCACATGTGTCATTTTTTTTCCCCCAGAAACATCTTGCATAACAATATTTTTTTCTTAGACTTGTCTTTTTATTGTTAAGATTCACTTTTTCATTGTAAGGGTATTGCCCTAGGAGAAGGGATTTTAAAAGACTTCTCTGTATAAAAACACTGCCAAGCCTTTTTTTTTTAAAAGATTTATTTATTTATACATACAAGAGCTGGGGTACAGGCCAGAGTCCAGGGCAGTGAGAGGATTCACCAGAGACAGAGTGGGGAACAGAACAGGCAGAAAAACTCTGAAAAACTCTGCTGAGGGGAGCAGCCAGCGAGACAGGAAAGGTCTGCTGTGCCATGTGGGTCCCCTCCCTGGCCGGCGGCAGGGAGTGAATTTGTGCTGCAGTGGCTGCGGTTTGCTTCATAGTGTGTTGCTTAACCCACTGTGTCACCAGGGAGGCCCTGCCAAGCCTTTTGTACTTTGACACTATCTCTTAGGTCAGAACACTGTTTGAAAATAAGGTCCTTGGGGAAAAGGAACTCTACTACACTGCTGGTGGGAATGCAAACTGGTCCAACCACTATGGAAAGCCGTGTGGAGGTTCCTTACCTACTGAAAATGGAACTCCCATATGATCCAGCAATCCCACTCTTAGGCATATACCCAAAAGACACAAAAACACTGATTTAAAAGAACACCTGCACCCCTGTGTTTATTGCAGCACTGTTTACAATAGGTAAGACCTGGAAACAACCAAAATCCCAAAAACAGATGATTGGATCAAGAAGATGTAGTCCATATACAAGATGGAATACTATCCCGCAATCGAGAAAGATAAACTAGAGTCATTCATAGAAACATAGATGGACCTGGAAGGGATTATGCTCAGCGAAATAAGTCAGAAGGCAAAAGAAAAATACCAGATGGTTTCACTCCTAGGAGGATTATAAGGGAACCAAATAAACTACTGAGGAAGAGAATAATAAATTATAATAAAAAAAAGAGGGAAAACCCACAACAAAAACAAAAAGACAAGGACAAATGAGGACATTTGGTGGGGAGGGGGAGGGAATAGGTTAAGGGCACAAAGAGCACAGGGACTGAGGTGATGGTGCACTGGTGAAATGGTGGTGGGAAATCCATGGGGACCACAATTGATGTCAAATATATATAAATAAAAAAAAACCCACAAAATAAGGTCCTTGGGTCAGGCAGCCTAATAAGCATTTGGGGTCTTCATGATGTTCTTTATTTCTGCAGCTGGATACAGAGTATAGAAAAAAGTGGGATGCCCTGGTAATCAAGCTGGAAGTAATTGAGAGGGATGTTGTTAGTGGTTCTGAGGTTCTTCACTGGGTAACCCATTTTCCTGTAAGTATTTTTACTTTTGGTTGATACTTTTACCATATCTGTGTGAGATATAATACTAATCTTGCCCCTTCATTTCCTTAGTATCCAATGTACTCACGGGATTATGTTTATGTTCGGCGGTATAGCGTGGATCAAGAAAACAATGTGATGGTGTTGGTGTCACGGTATGTGTAATTAGTTGCCTGTTGTGCTGTACATTTAGCAGTGTCCTTCATAACTGTTTTATGTGGGGACTTACGTATTCTTAGTGCCCTTATGAGTTCCCCACAGAGTTCCCTGCAGCCAGGACTTCATCCATTCCACCTGAAACATCAGTGGTCTGTGACTGGTGAGATCTAGGAAGCTGGAAGGGATATAAACTATTAGATCTTTTTTGTAGTTCTTTAGTGTTGGTTATTAAAAAAAGGAAGTGCTGTCTTCAACACCAAGTGAGGCTAGCAACAAAGGAGCCGCTTTGTTTTTTGTTTATAATTTTTTCTTAAGATTTATTTATTTATGCATACAAGCACTGAGGTACAGGCCAGAGGTGTGGGGGGGTGGTGAGAGGATTCACCACAGACAGAGTGGGGAGCACAACAGGCAGATCAACAGAAGTACACTGCTGAGGGGAGCAGCGGGCACAGCAGGAGAGGTCTGCTGCGCCATGTGGGTCCCCTCCCTGGCCAGCAGCAGGGATCGAACTCGTGCTGCAGTGGCTGCAGTTTATTTCATAGTGTGCTGCTTAACCCACTGTGCCACCAGGGAGGCCCAGGAGCCGCTTTGTTTTAAGAACCTAATTTATATTCATTCATCCTAGTGACTCCTGTTGTGTTTTTATTTATTTTGTATTATTTTTAAAAAATATTTATGCATGTAAGAACTGGGGTACAGGCGAGGTGTGGGGGTGAGAGAGAGTATCCACTAGAGATAGAGTGGGAAACAGAACAGGCAGATTGACTGAAACACACTGCTGAGAGGAGCAGTGGGTGAGGCAGTCGAGTTCTGCTGCGCCATGTGGGTCTCCTCCCTGACTGGGGATTGAATTCCTACTACAGTGGCTGCAGATACTTTCATAGTGCGATGCTTAACCCTTTGTGCCACCAGGGAGGTCTCTGGTGTATTTTTAAAGTAAGAATCAATATTTTAGATTTTCCTCTTAACTTTATCTCTCATACCATTTGTAGACATTACTGAGAATTTCCCTAATTTTTCCTTTACCAGTGCTGTGGAGCACCCTAGTGTGCCAGAGTCTCCGGAATTTGTGAGGGTCAGATCATATGAATCCCAAATGGTTATCCGTCCCCACAAATCATTTGATGAGGTGAGTTTTATATCTTCCAAGAGTGATTTGTAGTGGTTTTGGAATTTTCTCAAGGAATGCCTTTTATCTGAACTAGGGAGGGTCAGTGAATTGCTCTAGGGCAGTGGTTCTCAAACTTGGAATGTATCAGAAGACAGTGGAACTTGTTAAAAGACATTGTGTGGGATGTGGCCCAAGAATTGTATTTTGGGGTGTTCCCAGGTAAGAGTGATGGTACTGGCCTGGAAATCACCCTTTGGGAACCTTTGTTATTGGGGTGATATATCTGGAAGATTCCCCAAAACACAGTGGTAATGACCCATTGACTTCATTTATCTGAGAGATGCTTGTGAGAAGATAGCCTCTAACCCAGTTGCTCTGTCCTTAGCAGTGGCATTCTTTAGGAACTGGAGTGAGTGCCTTTCCATTAAAACTTCACCACAATGGACAGAATACTTGAAACTTCTGTTTCCTTGTCCATAAAATGAAAGGGTTAGACTATGCACTCTGTCTTTCTTAAAATTCTATGACCTTTCTTTGAGACTGTTTCCTTCACTTAGCAGGGTGTTCTTGTTTTTTTTTAAACCAAATTTTGGATATGCACACTGATTCAGTGCTTGCTGTTTTCACTTTATAGTGACTTTGTTTCTTTCTCATTTCTGTTTGCTTTAGAGCTATATGAATTGTGTTTTTTAGTATGATTTTCTTGTTTTCATTGAGATACTTTATACCAACGAAAGTGAGACTTTATGACTAAGAAACAAAGTTTCTCCTCAGTGTGGTGTTTGACTCTACTAAAAGCTGTTTTACTGCTGCACTATTTCTAGAATAGTATTCAAATTGGATTGCTACCTATTTGAATACTATTCTAGAAGACAAAATTAATTTAGTTCATTATGACCAACTTAAAAAATAGAACAGACCAGAAACTGTATAAACATATTTCATGAGACTTGTTTAGTTACATAAATATGCATAATATACATAAACATTCACCTGTGAAATGCTGAGAGAACTGGGTTGCAGTGAAAAAGAAGTTATTTACAGTGAGTTGTAGTTTAAAATGTTTGAAAGTCCTTGCTTTAGAAGATAGGAAACAGCAAAGGCTGCATTCGGTGGCTAGTTGCCTTTAGGAAGGGAAGTCTGGGTTAGTGTCAGGGACAGTGTGGGAGTCTGACTCTAACTAAACATGGGTTGTGTGTGAGAACCTCAAGACTGCTCACACACTCAGTGATGTGCTAGACTCACAGGACTCAACATACAGTACTTGTGGCTCAGATTTATTGCAGTGACATGATAAAAATACATACCAATATTTAAGGGAAATCATAGGCAGAGTTTGAAGAACCCACACAAATTTGTGCTCTCTCTTTCTCCTGTGAGGCGTCACACAGCACTCTCCTCCCCCAACGGTGAAAATGCAGTAATATGTGTGTGATGTTTCTGCCCAGAGAAGCCCATTTAGACTTAGCACCCTAAAGTTTTATTGGAGCTGGTCACATATGCACCTCCATTTCAGACCCCTGGGACAAAAGCCAGGTGTTCAGCACAATCCACATTGTTTGCACAAACAGGATGCCCAGGGAGTCACCCTCAGCAGTAACCGTTGACAGAGAACACGGGGAGCCAAGTTCTCAGACTCCCACTGAAGGCCAGCCTTGCAGGCAGGCCTTTTAATGGACATCAAATCCTCAGTGGTAGTCCCTTTTGGTATAGGGTGAAAAAAAATGCCCAGAATTAGATCATGGTTATTGTGTGGTACTGAAGATAGAGGTTTTAGTGGATAATTGAAGCTCCTTTATATTTGCTGTTTTCTTTTCCAGAATGGCTTTGACTATTTGTTGACATACAGTGACAATCCCCAGACTGTGTTTCCTCGATACTGCGTTAGTTGGATGGTTTCCAGTGGTGAGTGGGCACTTTATTATAGGTGTTGCAATATGGGCTGGACATTTGTTTTTCTCTAGTTTCTTAATAGCAACAATAAGATTAGTATTTCTCTTGCTGGAACCCTGTTGGGGAACTTGAACCTTTTTCTGATGTCATTCTTGAATACTATGAAGTTATCAAAGCTTCCAGCTGAGGTTTGGAGGTTTGGAGGGATGAGGATTCTAGAGTTTGTTTCAGAAAGAAAACTTGTTCCCAGAGAGGAGATTTAAGAATGTTTGCTTAAAGGCCTTAAATAAGTACTTTATATATATTAGCAGTTATTTTTTTTTCTTTTTCATGGTGGTGGAGGTTATAAGAGCTGGTGTAGAAATACAGTTGTAGACGGTTAGCTAGAGCAAGAGGTGCCACCTGTTCTAATAAAAGCTGAACTTACGACTGTAACTGCACTTTTTTCTCCCAGTTTCCTACTTTGAAAAGTATCTTCATGTGATATTCTTGCTTTTTGGTTCTCTGTAGATAACTTTTAGTACCTGAGGGGAGGATGGAGAGATTTGGTTTTCCTATTTGACATTTGCCTAAATAAAATTGGCAGATATTTATGCTGTGTGATATTTTAATCACCTGAAGGAAAGCCTTTTGGGGCTTAACATGACTTGATCAGTACACCACCCTTGTTCAAAAGGATTGGAGGTCATGGATTATTTTTACTTTTAGGAGGCAGCTGTCACTTCCAAGTTGTCAATCAGGGTGTTACTTCTAAAGAAGAATTCACTCTTTATCCTCAGAGAAATCGGGCTTTCTAACTTCGTCCTTGCTGTTTGCATATATGCCTACCCAAGTTCTCCTTTCTTCTGACAGGTATGCCAGATTTCCTGGAGAAGCTGCACATGGCCACTCTGAAAGCCAAGAACATGGAGATCAAAGTAAAGGACTATATTTCAGCTAAGCCTTTAGATATGGGCAGTGAAGCCAAGACCACCTCTCCATCTTCTGAGCGGAAGAATGAGGGTAGCTGTGGCCCTGCCCGCATCGAGTATGCTTGAAGGGCTCTGGGATAAGAAGAGACAGCCTTCTGGTACTCCTGTCCTGGTCCCTTTTCACTCTGCTACAGAATGGGGACATGTATTAGAAGGCGTCTGCTGTAACTACCAGTGAGACAATTCAATAACTGGTTTCCAGTGTCATTTAGAGCCCTTAATTGCTCTTTATCAAAACAGAGAGAAGGAGGTATCCTTGGGGACTTTGTCATATTCTTAGGCCAAGCATTTTGAATTTCAGTATTTCGTGAGCTGATCTGGAACAAGCCTTTCACCTCAGGCCAGACGGGGATGACTTCTATTTGGTTCTTCTGAGTAGTTTTCTCTGCCAACATTCCAGTTCCCACCACTAATTCTACTGCAATTTTGGATGTCCCTCAGCTCTGAAGGTCCAACTGGAAAGTGCAGTTGGCTGGTTGAGTCTTTCAGTGAGGGATCATGGGAATGCTCTTGGTAACCATTCTAGTGTTGAATGGATATGAACTATAGTTTGGCAGTGCAAGTGCCTTGTCTTCACTTTGTTTCTCTCTTTAGGGACATAAAGATTGTACCAAGAAGTTTCTCTTTCAGCCTCTCACTACCACCCCTTTGACTCACTCTGCCCAGTTTCCTTTGAGTTGGCCATTTTCTATATTTATGCACTATATTCATTTGGATCACCGCCTCCATCTAAACCTTAGTCCATTTACTAAGAGCACTGGGAAATGAGTCTTTTTAGACTATAATTTTCTGTATCATCAGTGTTTTTAATAGGGTCAGTGGAGATACTCAAAATACCATATTTAAATTTAGTTGTGTTTTTTTTTTAAAATCTCTTTCAAAAAGTAGGAATTAGGGAGTTGAGTGGGATTTTTCCATAGTCACTATATAAAAAACACTATTTTGATTCAGGCATTATTTTTCACACTTCAGGTTTGACTGGATGCTGAGGACTTTCCATCTTGGATGGCAGAGGGATGGGGGTTGGGCTACTCCCTTGGAGCTCTCAGAGCTGTAGAAAAGCTGTGTGAACGAATAGATGTAATCTTGCCCCAAATACTAACATGATGGGGTTGTGGTTTATAACTCTATTCATTTGAATTTTTTCCCCTCATTTCTTCAAAGCTAGAGTAAAAGCCTGCTTACTGGTATAATCAGATGGTATCGGTATGGCCTGGCTAGTTTGGCTTATGGTTGTGCTACACTCTGTCAGGGAACAGGGATCAAATTTTAAATCCTCCTCTCTCCTTTTTCTTAGAGCTTAAATGACCAGATTTTTCCTTTTACCTCTGTTAGCTTCCCTTTTGTGTTGTTGAAAAAGGGATCTAAATCTGAGACTAATTTAGACCCTTGGCCTTTTTGCTGCCTGTTAAGTTTTGTGCCAAGGAAATAACTGCCCCAGTTTTCCACGTCTTTCCTTTGAATGGTGGGCAGAGCAGGGAGATGCATCGAGCCGTTCCAGCTTCTTTTCATTGATTATTTCTCTCTTCTCATCCCCAGGACCTGACAGGCAGGGAAGAGTCCCTGGGTTATGTCTGAACTTGGTGCATGGAAGGGTGTGAGTGAGTGTGTGTGAATGTGTAGGTATTAAGGAACTAACTGTGTGTTGCTCATGTTTTGATTTTTGGCAATTTGACTGCACTTGGGGTCCCTCTGTATAGTTACGCCATTGTAATGATTTCACTCCTAACTGTGACATTTTTATTAAATGGGTGAATAAATAAATAAAGATTGGTACAGAAGTGTTTGTCTTTTGACACACTGGTGTGAAGCAAGAGCTTATTGGGGTTATCATTTCCTCCTTATTATAAAGTTGAAAAGCATATTTCTCCTAATAAAGGTGGCACATGGAAGTAATGGGACTTGTTCTTTCTTGATAGTGGTTGAGTCCCTTCCAGGTGATGAATTTGGCAACTGAAAATAAACCACCTATTTCCACTTCCTTGTTTTGATCTCCTAATCCATATCCTTTGCCTTTAAAGAAAGAGCAGTGTAAAGGAAACAAACTTAGAACTTAACTGATAGTAAAACTTGGGAAAAGGGAGGAGACTCAAGGAAGCACCAGGTCTAGAGTTGTGGGGAAGCAATTCTGTGCCCTGGTTGAAGAGAGGGTAAAATTTCTGAGTTCAAACCCACTTAGAACAGTGGGTAATAGGGTCACACAGGCAGTTCGAGAATGTAGATTTTGTTTTAAGGAAATTAAGATTAGAAAACACTGGGCATAACCTGAGCTTATGTCTTGATTTTTTTTGCCAGTGAGGAACACTAGGTGAACACAAAAAGACACCCAAACAATTACGGTTTTCCCCTCAGATTGTGTTATAATCAATAGGAAGATCCCTACTTACAGGCATTTTGCCAGAGGTGGTATGCCTGTGAGAACACCCATCTGTTTAATCTTAAATTTGGAAGTTTCAGTCTCTGCCCTGCTAGAGACTCCGGCATCACATCCCTCATGTTCACTGCACTGCATGAACACCTCCCACTGAGCAGCAACATTGCCTGTGGCTTTCAGGACTGTCTATGTTGGCACCAAGTGTGCCTTCTCTGTCTATCAGGAGCCAGAGCCCTGTCCTTGGAGCAGCACAGGGAAAAGGCTTCCATGAGCTCATGTTTCACATTCTAGAAGACTTCGTTTGACTTTCAAACTTTCATGCCACCAGTAGCTTCATATGTGAAAATAAATCTTTAAACTTTATATTTTGAAAATTTTCATGTATATTGAAAGGTTGAAAGACAAAGCCTAGTATACCCTTCTACCTTTGCTGGTTAACATCTTGGTATAGCAAGTACTTAATCATTTTTTCTATACACACTTTCCTCTAAATTGCATATGCTGAAGCCCTAAACCCTAGTGTTAGGAGATAGGGCTATAGGTAGATGATTAGGCTTAAAATGGGGTGAGGGTAGGACCCCAGGACAGATTGAGACACTAGAGGCTTGCTCATTCTCTTCGCTGTGGGGACACAGGAGACAGCTGTCTGAGGCCAAGGAGAGCTCTCTCTAAGACAGTATCTGCTGGCACCTTGATCTTGGCCTTTACAATCTTCAGAATAGCTATTTAAGCCACCCAGTCTATGGTATTATGTAATGGAAGCTCAAGTGGACTGACACTTGTCATGGCCATTTAAAGTAGATGCAAATATGATACTCCTGAACACTTGAGTGTGCTTCTTAGTAATAATGTTCTGTGTGATCGTACTACTGTCATAATGCTTTTAGTCCATATATACATTTCCCCAATCGCCCTCCTAAATGACAGAGTTCCCCTCTGGCCAACGCTGGGGTCAGATAAGTAGCCAGCTGTTTTTGTTTCTTTAGTCAATAGGTAAGGATTAAGTCAAAAATAGCCTGCCCTTACTGAGTCTTGGAGCAGAATAGCCACAGTGGAACAGCTTTGGCTTTCTAGAAGTTCTTTATATTGAGAACAAGCATACCCCCTCATAATGTCTACATTACAAAAGAAGCTCCATTTGTAATGCAGCTCATGGGTACTTTAGCTAGTGTAGGACAGTGCTTTTTAAACTTTGCTGTGCCTGGGAGCTTTAAAAACCCCCAGACCCTGGAAACCACCCAAGGCCAATTACTTCGGTACTGCCTGGTAAAAGTGGTTATGTTAATGTTAATGCAGTCCAAAGGATGCAAAAATAAGCCGCAATCTTCCTCTACCTGCAGACTTAATACAAGTTAAGGTGTCAGTTTTGTCACTGTTGCCTTATGTTGGCTCAGGACCAACTAGTAACTGCTGTCCTTACTGAGCATTGGCTGTGCTGGATACTGCTTCATGCTTTCATGCGGGCTCATCTGCTCCTTCTACAACACTGTATTTAGCTATCACTGTTTTATAGGTGAAGAAATGGCATCAGAGCTTGAGTAATTTTCTTGCTCAATGTCACACAGGAAGTGACAGAACCAGGATGCAGACCTAGCTTTGACCTCTCCAAGGATGACTAGCAGTAAGCCTTCAGACTTAGGTAAGTTGACTTTGGAGCTTGGATGAAAAGGCATGCTTTTTATCCACCAGTGTTCTATGTGGTTTAAACCTTCCCAGCCTCCTAGTTCCATCATTCAGTTACCAGTTGTTGGGTGGTGATGAGTAGCTGGACACATAAGTAACATTCCTGAAAACTTTAGGCTGTACATCATGCCATGTGACTCAATATAAAGGACTGGGGCAGTGATCTTGGAGATATCTTTGAGATGACGCTTTCTAAAAATATTTAACCAGTTTCTGTACCCAGCATGGTAGAACAGGAATCTGGAAATTCTTTGCAAGATGAAAATGCTCTTAGTAAAAGCTGAGAGCTCTGATTTCTAATAAACTTGGAAATAGCTGAAAAAGTAAATTACAGGTCATGGAAATGATTTAATGTTAAATGTGCTCCTACCTACAAACGGTGGTCACTTGAAGAGTGATTCCAAGAGAACACCCAAGCCTCCTACTGCCACAGTTTCCTTAATAACCCCATGGTTGTTTCTGGCCCACAAATGCACTTCACAGTTTTTTAAATTACCTAACTTTATCATCTACTTTAAAAAAGCCCAACCACACCTAAAAAAGCAATGAATATTTGAAAGTAGTGATATTTGGGTGTTATGGGTAATGCAATTTACTACCTATTAAATGATGAGTTAGGGTTATATTGGGTCTTGAGGGACACATGGTGACAATATGGTTGAAACAAGACTAGTGTCCTCTTGTGAGTGTAGTTAGTGTATGATAACTGTCGTCCCCCCTCACTGGTGCTCCTGCGGCTTTGTCCCACCTATATATCACATGGGGTGGAATCATGGGAACCACTGGCAGCGGAAGCTGGGGTGAGACCCAAGCATTGTGAGTTTTTTGTTCCAATTTCTTTTAAGATTGTGGGTTTTGTTTTTTTTTAGCATTGTGGGTTTTTTGTTCCAGTTCTTTTTTTTAATTATTATTTATTTTTTTATGCATGCAAGAGCTAGTGTGTAGGTCAGAGGTACAGGGTGTGGTGAGAGGATTCACCAGAGACAGAGTGGGGAACAGAACAGGCAGACTGAGTGAACTGCACTGCTGAGGGGAAAAGCCGGCAAGACAGGAGAGGTCTGCTGTGCCATGTGGGTCACCTCCCTGGCCCGGGATCCAGGACTCCACATTTTAGGAAGGACATTGACTCACTATAGTAAATCCAGAAATAACCAGGAGAAAGTGAAAATCACTAAAATATATTAAGTACTATATCTTGCTTCAGTAGCTGCAGATAGCTTCATAGTACTGCGACTTAACCCCTTGCGCCACCAGGGAGGCCCCAAGACCCAAGCATTGTGTTTTTAAGTTCCGCAGGGGCCCTAATGTACAGTAAGGTTTGAAAACAGGTGGTGAAGCGATTGTAAGTATGGCTCAGAAGCTAGAGCTGACTGTAACCTTGAACCAGACCTGTGTCTTTTTCCTGTAAAAGAAGAATTCAAGTACTTACCTCATAGAGTCATGAAGATTACCTAAAAGCAATCCATGTAAATTACTTAGAATGCTTCTTGGGATATAGTACTTAATATATTTTAGTGATTTTACTTTCTCCTGGTTATTTCTGGATTTACTATAGTGAGTCAATGTCCTTCCTAAAATGTGGAGTCCTGGACTGGACCAACTGTTCTCTGGCAGGTGAGTGCCCTGAGGACTGAGGTCTGCTCAGTGCTTGCTGAGTCCTCAGCCTGGTGGGCCTGCTCTGCCTCCCTCCAGCCACCATGTCTGTGTTCCACCAGCGGGAAGGAACAAAGGGAGAAGAGAACATCTCTCCCAACAGAAATGTGTTGTCTCTTGTTTCGAGTCTGGAAGTCTGAGATCAAGGCACCAGCAGGGCTGGTTCCTTCTGAAAACTGGGGAGAATCTGACCCCGTCTCTTTCCTGACTTCTGGTGGTCAGTGGCCATCTTGGACATTCCTTGACTTGTAGATGCAACACCCTGATCTCTGCTTTCATCTTCACATCTTCTCCCTGTGTGCATGTCTGTGTCCAGAATGCCCTTTTGCTAAGGACACCCATCATCTTGGATTAGAAGCTAACCCTATTCTAATGTGACCTTATTTTACCCAAACTATTTGCATTTACAATGGCACTATTTAAAAGTAAGATCAGGTGACATTTCTAGATAAGATGAGGTACTGGAGGGGGGGTTAGGATGTCAACATAGGAATTCTGAGGGGACACAACTCAATTCATAACTAGGGGAGACTCACAGATAACTCAAGAATGAGTCCAAAAAGGGCCTGCTGCTTCCTCACCTGTCCTGCAGCTTCAGTGTGGCAGCAGCAGGGGGCAGGGCTGCACTGCCTGCTAGAAGTGCCTCTTGGTGCTGGGAGGATTTACAGCTCATGAAACCTGGTAGTCCTTCGTGCATTTATTTGGGCACCACCCCCCTTCCCTCAAAGCCTTGATTGGCATGAAGACCTGTGTGGGAGTCTCTAGCAGGTTGGCGGTGGGAAGTGGAGGCTGAGGGCAAGTGGTAATTCCATAGGCTCCCAGCTGGATAACCCCTCCTGTGTGCATGGGTGGGGGAGGGGGAGGGGGCACAGTTTTGATTTGCTGCTCCCTCCCTCACAGTCTGCTCCAAGTGGCCAATCCAGTTCCCAATATGGGGAGGTGGATTGCTTCTCCAAATCCACCCAAGACTGGTTAGGCCAAGTGGAGGACCCAGCTGTGTAATGTTTCAGCCCTCCTCTTCTAAGGCCATTTCCTGCTGTCATTCATGTTTGTTTGCTGTATTTCTGTGCTAAGGACAGAAGGCACAACATGGCAACTGACACTCAGCAGGGAATTACTGGATGCCAGCTATGTGCCTGATGACTCTCAAAAGAATTACGAAAAATTGGGAAGTTGGCACCAAAGTAGACAGAATATTAACCACTCTCCCACTGAGGGCCAGTGGAGTGCCAGCTCTGAGTAGCGAAGTTAAGGACAGGTGGTAAGAGGTAGGACCCCATTCAAGGGAACAACTACAGTAACAGTCTGGAACATGTTTAACCTAGGGCCATGCAGATTCTTTACAGAGAACATTCTTGACACTCCTTTGGATTTTACTGTCATATTCTTTTGTTTTTCAAAGTAATAACTATGTGATTAAAAAAGGTAATGCATTTATTTCACACATGAAACTATAAAGAAAAAAATCTATAATCGGTAAAAGTCATAGAATCAGTGTCTTTTTCTTACTTATATGTGTATACAACATTTTTCCTTGTTTGTAGTTTATCTAAGCATTCATGCACACAGCTTACAAAGCCAAATCATTCTTGTAGTTTGGTGTGAAACCCTCTCCCCTACCACTTCCTCTCGTCAGGGACAATCAATTTCATTTCCCACAGGAGGTTATTTTGGTCTTTACCTCTAGGTCTTTAAATAATGTGCATATATAAACACACATTTCATTGGAGGCATTATATTAAGATTCCTCTCTTCCATTTCTCCATTCCTTCATTCTCCCAGTGTATTAATAGTTGTATGAAATTTTAGTTAGAGCATTTTGTAGCATGTTACTGCAAGCTTGGAAATGTTACCAGCAAGAAACACTATGATTACCTTTCATGCACACTTTTTCCTATAGCCAAGATATGGTTTTTCTGTTGCTTCATTTTGTTCTAATCATAAATTCAAATCCATCCTCTGTGCCAACTGCCATCTCTTGATAATTCCGTGGCAACAGGTATTCAGGCAATGTCTCTCTTTTCTGAGGAGGTGGGAGCTGATCCTGCTGTGCCATCTGCACTTTACTTCTGTCTGGGATTATTTCCAGGTCAATCCGTGACCTGTGGCTCCCAGTCTTCCTCTTCCTTGGTTTATTTCCTCTTTGGTTGTCAAAGGAGAAATGGTATACGGGAAGATAGAAATTTTTAGATCCTCACGTGTTGGATGATTCAGCTGAATACAGAAATAGTGATTGGAAATAGTTTTCCTTAAGAATGTTCATAAAGTGGGCCTCCCTGGTGGCGCAGTGGGTTAAGCAACACACTATGAAGCAAACCTCAGCCACTATAGCACGAGTTTGATCCCTGCTGCTGGCCAGAAGGGGACCCACATGGTGCGGCAGACCTTTCCTGCCCCACCCGCTGCTCCCCTCAGCAGTGTACTTCCGTTGATCTGCCTGTTCTGCTCCCTGCTCTGTCTGTGGTGAATCCTTTCACACACACCCCCAACACCTCTGGCCTGTACCCCAGTGCTTGTATGCATAAATAATCTTTTTTTTAAAAAAATAGAATGTTCATAAAGTAAGTTTGAAGGTGTTTTGATTTCTATCAAAACCCCGCACCCTCCAGTCCAAGTGAGTGAGACTCCTTTGTTCCTTATATTCTGAGTTGTTTTTATCTCTGGTGCTATCATTAAGTTCTCCTTTGTAAATTCTCATCTTCTGGTTCTAGGGAATTTTCTTGATTCCACCCCCCCTTCTGTCTTTTCACTTTCTTTTATTCAGATATTCAACCATCTGAATGTGTCCTCTCATTTTCTTACCCTTTTTTCCTCCTGTTTTCCAGCAGTTTATCTTTGGCTCTACTTTCTGGAAAGATTTCTCAACGATGATATTGAGTATTTAATTTCTACTTTCTTATTTTTAATAAGAAATTTGCTAAATGTTCCCTTTTTGTGATAACTCCTGTTTTATGGGTATGGTATCTTCTCCCACTAAGAATGTTAGTGATTTTTGTTACAGTTTTCTTCTTCCAACATAATCTGTTTCATCCAAGTTGCAATTCCCTGTATGAGAGAGGCTCTCCTTGGATGGCCAAAAGCCACTGGTTGTTGGTTCTTATGAGTTCCTGTTGGGAACTCTGAGCAAGTGAGTATGGGGGTGTGTGGAGGTGCTGGCTGTTGTTATCACTGGAGGGTGCACAGGGTACATATTACTCATACCTTCAACTTGTTCTTATTCTACCCCATCTGTTTGCTACACTTAATGCCCCACTTACCCTGAGTCTTTTGGGGATTCTGCTATATAACTTGCTATATAAGTTGCATTGACTCTTCTCCCTACTACTGAGTAAGAATTTCAATTTTTTAAAAAGATTTATTTATTTATGCATACAAGAACTGGGGTACAGGATAGAGTCACAAGAGGTGAGAGGATTCACCAGAGACAGAGTGGGCAGCAGAACAGGTGAATCTACTGAAATACACTGCTGAAGGGAGCAGCCGGTGAGTTAGGAGAGGTCTGCTGCGCCATGTGGGTCCCCTCCCTGGCTGAGGATTGAACTTGCACTGCTGTGCCACAGATGCTTCACAGTGTGGCGCTCAACCCGCTGTGCCACCAGGGAGGCCTCCGAATTCAATTTTTTAATCTCACTTATGGCATTTCATCTCTCTGCTTTCCAGTTTTGAAAGACATCTCTATTGTCCTTCTCTTTTCTGGTTGTTTGTATGGGCTTTGGCTTGAACTTTGCTTCTTTTACATGTTGGATCAAGGGTTTCAGGAGGAAGCCAAAGTAATCGTGTATTTTCAATCTGATATTTTGACCTGGGTCTGTTTTGTTTATTGAATTTATCCCCTCAACTTTATCTAGCTGTATAATCAAAGGTCAATGGATACACATAGTTAAAATGAATAATCTAATCAATTTTGACACGTGTACACATAGATAACACTGTCAGATAATGAACATTTTATTAGCTATAAAGTTTTCCATGTGCCCCTTTGTTGTTGTTTTTAATTAATTAATTTTTTAAAATAAATTTTTATTTATTTATTTATATATTTTTCAAAGATTTTATTTATTCATGCAAGAGCTGGGGTACAGGCCAGAGTTATGGGAGGTGAGAGGATTCACCAGAGTGGGGAGCAGAACAGGCAGACTGACTGAAACACACTGCCGAGGGCAGCAGTGCAGTTGGCGAGGCAGGAGAGGTCTGCTGCACGATGTGGGTCCCCTCCCTGGCCGGCAGCAGGGATCAAACTCATGCTGCAGTGGCTGCAGTTTGCTTCATAGTGTGTTGCTTAACCCACTGCGCCACCGGGGAGGCCCCGATGTGCGCCTTTGTAATACTCTACCAACCCATCTCCAGGAGCTTCCTGTGTCCACTTTCTAGAATTTTTTAATAGATGGGATCAAATAGTATGCACTTTTTTTCTTTCATTAAGTATGATGATGCTGAGATTCGTCGCAGTTGCATTTATCAATAGTTCATTCATTTATATTGGTAAGCATTATTCCATCGGAGATTTACTGCAGATTATTTATTCAGTCATGTGCTGAAGGACATTTATATTGTGTGTGTTTGGGGCTATTATAAATAGAGCTCCTGTAAACATTTGTGTACAAGTCTTTGTGCATGTTTTTGAGGGTTTTTTTTTTTTAGGTAAATGGGAGTGGAATGACTGTGTCATCTGGTAAGTATATATTTAAATATTTTTAAGTAACCAGTAAAAATTTATTTTATAATCCCACTAACAGCATATGAGAATTCTACCTACTTGACAAAACTTGTTATGATGAGTCTTCTCATTATAATTTTAATTTGCATTTCCCTAATGACTAATGATGTTTAGTATTCTTTTATGTTACTATTGTCATTCATAAATCTTCTGTGAAGTGTCATTTGAAATCTTTTGCTCACTTTTTATTGGGTTGTTTGTTACACCTAATACCCTATAAATGAGCAAATTTAGTGTTTTTTAAATTATTTACAAAATTTTGCCACTATCACTGCTATCTAATTCCAAAAATTCTCATTCTTTCCCCCTAAATCCCAGACCCATTAGTAATCATTTCCCCTTTACCTTTACCTTACCATAGCCCCTGCAACCACTAATTTATGGAACATTTGCTGTAAAGGGAATCTTACAACATCTGGTCTTTTGTGACTAGTTTCTTTCATTTAGCATAATGTTTTTGAGGTTCATCATGCCATAGCATATGTCAGTACTTTATTCCTTTACTTTTTTTATGATTGAGTAATTTCATTGTATGGATATGCCACATTTTTTTTTTTACTCAATTATCTTCTGTTGGAAATAGTGTTTTCCTCCCCACTTTCTGGCTATTAAGTACATCGATGGGCAGGTTTTGACATATGTTTATAGTTTGCTTGAGTTTATAGGTAAGAGTGCAATTGATAGATCATATGGTAATTCTACATTTAACCTTTTGAGGAACTGTAGCTGTTCCATCTTATATTTGTACTAGCAACTCAAGGGTTTCAATTTCTGGACATCCCCAACATTTGTTACTGTCTTTTTATTCTAACCATTCTAGTGTATGTAGGTACCTCACTGTGGCTTTTGACTTCCATTTTCCCAATGATTGACCTGTATGCATTCTCATGTCTTTTCATGTATTTATTGGCTACTGGTATATCTTCTTTGGAAGAATGTCTATTCAAAACCTTTGTTCATTTTTAATAGGATTGTTTGTCACTTTATTGTTGAGTTGTGTAATTATATATTTCAGATCAAAGTCTTTTGTCTAATATATGTTTGGAAATATTTACTTTCTGTCTGTAGCTTGGCTTTTTTTATTTGTTTATTTTTCATTTTTGTGTAGAAGAACTGAGGTACAGACCAGAGATGTCAGGGACGGGGGACAGTGAGAGGAGTCACCAGAGACAGAGGTGGGAGCAGAACAGGCAGATCCACTGAAATACACTGCTGCAGGGAGCAGTGGGCAAGGCAGGAGAGGTCTGCTGCACCATGTGGGTCCCCTCCCTGGCCAGGCATGGAACTCAGGCCTCTTAACACCTAGGCTGCAAGGGAGGCCCAAGTTTGTCTTTTTTAAAATAATAAAAATAAGATATCTTTCTCTATGATTGTCTCGATTGGGTGTCAAAGTCATCATGAGTCTTGATCTTTGTCTATGTTGAGGAAAAAGTCACCAACTACTAAAATCTCCTTCATGTGCTGGGTACCAGGCACTAGACAGATGCTATCACCAAGGTAGGGGTGACCATGCCACATTACAGATGGGAAAACTGAGGCCCAGAAGGGTCATATCTCCTACTCAGTCTGGTAACTACTGTGATGCAGAGTTAGGAGCGAGCCAGGAGGTTTGTCTGGTTCCAGCACCATGACGTGCTACAATGTGGCCTATAAAATGAGGAAATGAGTCAGGGAGACAAAACAGGGGAGGGGGACGTTTCCTTTTTTTGAGCCAGAAAAAAACAAGACAAAACAACAACCTGGTATCATTCAAATAATACAAATTTATAATTTTGATGAAGTTCAATTTTTGATTTTTCTCTTTCATGATTTATTTTTTTGTGTTCTAAAACAAACAAAAACCAGTGGTCTATCCCAAACTAAAAAGCTTCTGCATAGCAAAGGAAACCACCAACAAATGAAAAGGCAATCTACATTGTGGGAGAAATTATTTGTAAATCATATCTGATAAAGGGTTAAACTATAAAAAGTGCTCCTACAGCTCAGTAGCAAAACAAAACAAAAAACCAATCCAATTAAAAAATGGATAGAGACTATGAATAAACAATTTCCAAAGAAGAGACAGACAGATGACTAACAAGTCTACAAAAAAATGTCAGCATTGCTAACATCAGGGAAAAGCAAGTCAAAACCACAATGAGATATCACTTCACACCTATTAGAGTGACTGTTATCAAAAAAACAAGGGATAACAAGTGTTGGCAGTATGTAGAAAAAAGGAGTCTTTGTACATTGTTGGTGGGAATGTAAATTGTACAACCTATATAGAAAACAGTATGGAGGTTCCAAAATAATGAAAATAGAACTACCATAAATCCAGAAATTCCATTTCTGAATATGTATCTGAAGGAAACAGAAACACTAACTTGAAAAATATGTATACACTCCATGTTCATTGCAGTATTATTTACAGTGGCCAAGATATGAAACAATCTAACTGTCTATTGATGGATGAATGGATGAATGGATGAAGAATGTCTCTCTCTCTCTCTTTCACACACACACACACACACACAAATGTAATTCAGTTATAAAAAGAAGAAAACCCTGCCATTTGCAATAATGTGTCTGGACTTTGAGGACATTATAGTAAGCAAGATAAGTCAGAGAAAGACAAATACCATCCCATCTCACTTATGTGAGGAATCTAAAAAAAGAAAAAGAAAAAAGATTGTTCTTGTAGAAAACAAATTGGAGTTTACAGAGGCAGGGAGTCAAGGATCAACAAAAAGGGTGAAAGGAGACAAGAGGTACTACAAAAAAAAAAAATAGAGACAAGGAGATTTTGCTAAAGCAGAAGCAACCAAGTCTACTTTTTTATTTAAATATTTATTTATACATGCGAGACTGGGGTACAGGCCAGATGTGTGTTGGGGTGGTGGTGAGAGGATCCACCAGTCAAAGTGGGGAGCAAAACAGGTGGATCTACTGAAATACACTGCTGAGGGGAGCAGCAGGTGAAGCAGGAGAGGTCTGCTGTGCCATGTGGGTTCCCTCCCTGGCTGGGGATTGAACTCATGCTGCAGTGGCTGCAGATTATTCATAGTGCAGTGCAAAGTGCATAGTGCAAAGCAACCCTTTGCACCACCAGGGAGGTCACCAGTCTACTTTTTTGACTCAATATTGTCATACTGATTTCCTTACATCTTTGCCAAATTTGCTATCATCTGACTTTGAGGTTTTTTTTTTTTTTTGCCAATTGGGATGATGTGAAAGGATATCTCATAGTTTTAGTTTTGATTTCTCTTATGGCTAGGGAGTTAAAATATTTCCACACATACTTGTTAATCACTTAGAAATCCCTTATATATATTGTTTATTATGGCTATGTCCATTTTTCTATTGCTATTTTTCAATAACTCCTCTATTTTTCTTTTTCTATTTGCAAAAAGTATAAGTTAAATGAAAATTCCTTAGCAGTTTATTTTATTTATGAAATCAAATGTAACGTACATACAATAATCTTTGTCAGTTTTAGACATTACGAGTATCTCCTAAATACCACCCATCTGTGTATGGTATTGTTTATTAGATAGGGCTCTTTAATTCTTTATATGGTTGAATCCATCACTCTTTCAGCTATAATCTGTGCTTTTAAAATCTTTATTTACTCAAGGTAAAAAAGATATCTTCCTACATGCTCACCTTTTAGCCTTATAGTCTTACCTTTAGATATTTACTCCACTGGGTTTTGAGGTAAGGATCCAACATTATTTTTTCCATCCTGGTTTACAGCACTTTGTACCAAACATAGATAGCACAGTAGCTAAGCAGCCAGGGAGTGGGAGGACGACCCAAACATTTAGCCACCGGCACTGAGAATTGGATTGAATGAGGATTAGGGTTTTTTCAAGGTGTCAGAGTTGCCAGGGCAAGGAGAAAAGGACGTTCAGGATTTGGCACAGATGTGGTCGGTCATAAAGTATTGCGGAAAAAGGAAAGGCTTTGTTCCTGTGGGTGGGTGCTTGATACATGGGGGCATGCTCAGATGACAACGGATGAAAATATGACCAAGAAACCAAGTGTGTGGGCAGTAACACAGTGTCCGGCTGTGAGGAAGGGTTTCCCGCTTCCTCCACCCTTGGAGCCAGCACTGACTCGGGCAGACTGAATCCAGCGGAGGCCGCCCTCGGAGGACAGCAGTCAGGTGCTCAGTGGCAGCACCTGACTGCTGTCCATATGGGAAGGGTTGGGCTGTCCTGAAGGTGTTGGCCCCGAGATCGGATAGGCAGGCCCCCAGCCCCCTCCCTGTCAGGATCCATGGGAGAGGGTAAATGAATCGCACAAAACCAACCAGCTGAGGCATGAGGAGGCGCTCAGGATGGGAATGATGGTAGATGGCAGGAAGCAGAGGGATTTGAAAGACCAAGATGAAAGAGAGAACTGGGTTGCTGGGAGAGCAGGGCCAGAGAGTGGGGTTGTCCCAGTGGATGCAAATGTCGAAGTCTCTGACTGGAAAAGGCTGCCTGTGCAAGTTGGGGTGGCTGGGGGAGGGAGCACAGGGCCCCACCAAGCCGTCACTTCACAAAGATCCGGGGCAGTTGTACTTCCCCACCAACAAGGCAGAGGATCGGCGGCGCCAGACTGGAAACCACCACAGGGGTTTTTAGGGCCTTGGCTTGAAAGTGGCATTTCATTGGCTGGAATGGGTCACGTGGCTCCCCTGCGCCAGTGAAAAGGCAGCCTCTTGTCTCTCTGCACCACCAGCCATGTCCACCACAGGATGTGTCATGCTGTGTCCCCACTCAGGCCTGGCCTCCTCTAATCTGCAGGTGCTTCCTGTTGGACCCCTGGATTTGACCTGAGAAGGGGGTGTTGAGACTACAGGGACCCAGAGGGCTGCCCTTTCCTGAGGTAGAAGGGAAGGAGGAGTGGAGGAGGGTCCCTCTGCACAGTGTACACACCCAGGACTCACCAGTCCTGTGCTAAGAGCAGGCTTTTGTTTTCAGTAATGGATTTCCCTTCCTGCCCTTTAGCACTAAGTGCATTGCAAACAGCTCACTCATAGGGAGGAAGGGACTCCAAGAATGAACCCAGGTGGGTTATGGGCAATGCTTTCTGTCTTCTCTCTTGTCAGATTCTTCCAACTTTTCTACAGGAGGGGTGTATTTCTGGGATAGCTAGGGAGAATAACTGATGTTGTATGATGAGTGAGTGCAGGTCATGTGTGGTGGACTAGGCTCTGAGCCCTGATTTGGAGTCTCAAGGAACTCTGGCCCTTGTTGCTGGCTGTCACCTGTGAGGCCACTCTCCTAACTCCCCCTTAGTAGCCAGGGAAAGTGGGGCTCAGATCACTTAAGGGTGTGTTGGTAGGGAACCAGGCTGGGAGCTGTCTCCTGGCTTGACCTGACCCTCTCTTTGCTCCTCCCCTCGACCATTTCCACCCAGCCAAACTACATTTAACATATTTTAAGACTTCCTCCAGGATGGCAGACTAGAGTGTAAATTCCTTGAAGACCCTAAGCATGTGGTGAGAGAGAGAGAGAGAGAGAGCGAGAGAGAGAGAGAGAGAACAAGAGAGAGAGAGAGACAGAGAGAGAGCAAGAGAGAGAGAGACAGAGAGACAGAGAGAGAGAGCAAGAGAGAGAGAGAGAGCAAGAGAGAGAGCAAGAGAGAGACAGAGAGACAGAGAGAGAGAGAGAGAACAAGAGAGAGAGAGAACAAGAGAGAGACAGAGAGACAGAGACAGAGAGACAGAGAGACAGAGAGAGAGCAAGAGAGAGAGAGAGCAAGAGAGAGAGAGACAGAGAGAGAGAGAGCAAGAGAGAGAGACAGAGAGACAGAGAGAGAGAGAGAGAACGAGAGAGAGAACAAGAGAGAGACAGAGAGACAGAGAGACAGAGAGAGAGAGAGAGAGAGAGAGAGAGAGAGCAAGAGATCTGTGCCTCTAGAGCACCCCAGGAAAGGTGATGTGAAAACCCAGGAGGCGGGGGTGTGGACTCAGGGTGGGGCCTCAGGGTTTGGGGCCCACGGTGTCAGAGAGGTGGAAACAGGATGTGAGCAGAGGGGGGCTGTGAGAAGCAAGGTAGCTCTCAGCAAAATCAGCCACCTGGTACACCATGTTCTGAGCTTCGGAAAATGACCCAGGGCTGTGTGGGAGTCAGCACATCCTGCCTCGGCCTCCCTGTGCTCACCCCCCACCAGCCCTCCCCAGCTTCTGGCAGAGGTCCTGGTAGAACCTAACCCCTGGGCCAGGTGGTAGGTGAGAGAAGGACAGGAAAGTTGCCTTTTAGAGATATGGGACTGAATCTTAACAAGGACTCTCAGTTGCCCCTGGAAGTCCTGGTACCCAAGGACAAAACCGAAAATGAAGGAGGAACGGGGCAAGTAGCTCATTCGTCTGTCCGTTCCGCTTACTGGGTCGGAGGACTTGCTTGAGCCAGGCCCGAGCTAAGGGAATGAAACAGGCAAGGCCCATTCAGCCCCTGACTTTAGGGAGGCTCAAGCATCAGGAGGGCCCCAAGCTGAGGTCTGTGAAAGGCAGAGGTGAACCTGGCCTCTGGGAAGCCCAAACAGAGGCCCTTGCTTCATCCTTAGGATCTGGGAAGGCTTCCTGGAAGAAGTGAGGTCCAAGGTGAGCTTTGAAGATGGGCAGGTGAAGGTGCAGAAAGGCACCCCAGGTAGGATCAGTCTGTATGGGGTGTTGAGGGGTCACATGACCTGAGGCGTGTCGGTCAGGATCAATTGAGGGGGCTCTCTTTGCCTGTCTGGTCAGAGCCCACCCCTTTGGCCTGCTCAGGGTCTGAAATCTCCCCTCTGTCCTTAGCCTTGCACCAGGATTAATACTCTTTTTTTTTTTTTAAAGATTTATTTATTTATGCATACAAGAACTGGGGTAGAGGCCAGAGGTGTGTGGGGGGGTGAGAGGATTCACCACAGAGAGCGGGGAGCAGAATAGGCAGATCAACTGAAGTACACTGCTGAGGGGAGCAGTGGGCGAGGCAGGAGAGGTCTGCTGTGCCATGTGGGTCCCCTCCCTGGCCGGCAGCAGGGATTGAACTCGCGCTGCAGTGACTGCTGTTTGCTTCATAGTGTGTTGCTTAACCCACTGCGCCACCAGGGAGGCCAGGATTAATACTCTTAAAAAAACAAACAAACAAACAAACAATTTACACTCTCACTGAAAAGGCACAAAATTACTCACTTACCTGCCCCTCCCACTATGTGAGTGTTTACCAATCTGATGGGCACGCGACGCCACTGCACTGGCTCATTGCACACACCAGGAATTAGTGGACATTCACACTTCTTGGCCTGGGAATTCCGTGTTGCTCTTCTTTGACCCTCCCCCCCCCCTTTGCTTATTAAATAAGGCTGCTTGCTTTTTTTCTTCTTACTAATTTTTGGAGGGCCTCTCATCTTTCCTTGTTTACCCCCACACCCCCTTTATACTTTCCCTGTTTTGTTTTTCTCCATAAGCACCGTCTGGCAGACTTTATTGCCTGTCCCTCCCTGTCCCATTGGCTTTATCCAGTGCTCTGTGACTAGGACAGCATCTGGCGGAGCAGAGAGAGCAGTCCCTGCCTCTGGTCATGCTTACCCCAGGAAATAAACGTATTTTGGTAAATGATATATGATTTCCCTAATATTTGTCTGTTTTGGTCTTATTTTATTTGATTTATTATTATTATTTTGCTTCTATTTTAAAGATTTATTTATTTATGCATACAAGAACTGGGGTATAGGCCAGAGTCGTGGGAGGTGAGAGGATTCACCAGACAGAGTGGGAAGCAGAACAGGAAGATCAACTGAAACACACTGCCCAGGGCAGCAGCGGGCGAGAAGAGGTCTGAGGACAGATCGAACTCGTGCTGCAGTGGCTGCGGTTTGTTTCATAGTGTGTTGCTTAACCCACTGCGCCACCAGGGAGGCCCTGTTTTGGTCGTATTTTAAATGATGTCACTTACTTCAAATGCATTTTTGTGAACGATATGGATCAAAATTTTAAAAAACTGTTCACCAGCTACAGAAGTGTTGTATATTCAAGAGTCCAGTCTTTGTTGGTTTTTTACACCACATTCTTCGCTAGCTGTTTTTTTGGGCTTTCCAAGCGGTTGTTGATCCATTAGTCTATTACAATGCCAGAGCTAGACTTCTAGAGTGTGCTTTTTTATCAAGTGGGACGAGTCCCTATGCTCTTTGTTCCTAATTTAAAAATATTTTTTGTGTATTTTTGTATATTTTCTATTTCAGATAAATATGAAAACCAGTTTATCGGGCCTTATTGAAACCTCTTGTGATTTTGATTGGGTTGTGATACATTTACAGATCAAGTCAGGCAGAGATCATCTTTATGTCAGATTTTCCCGCAATTGGGCCTGACATATATGTCTTTCAACCAAATCTTAGAGTTGTCTTTACATAGGTCCTACACACTCCATTTCGGCTTAATTCTTATCTTTTAAAATACATATGTATATGTATTTAATTATATATAGTGAATAGCAAATTTCAATTACAGTTCCTCATTGGTTTTTCTGGTGTGCAGACAAAGCAATACTTTTTAGATGTTGATTTTGTATCCGCTTACCTTGCTGATTTCAACTTAGTTCTAATATTTGTGAGATGACTCTCTTAGATTTTCCCGGCAAGCTGTCATATTTTCTGCAACTAGTGATGGTTTATGCTTTTCTCCTACATCTTTCTCTCCTCCCACCGGAGGGCTGTGCCAGCTTCGTGACACAGCAGTAGCTCTGGTGGGCTTGCGTGTCTGGCTCTTTCAAGGAGAATGATCTTGGAGTTTCGCAAGTAAAACTGATGCTTGCTAGAGTTTAAAACGGTTTCTATTTTTCTATTTCTAGTGCCTCAAGATTTCTGCTTTTCTGTTATCTTGAAGGAATATTAAAAATGGTACCAGTTTTTCGAATGGGCATACTCGGTGTGGGATGTGGGATTTTATTTACTTATTTGTTTGTTTATTTAAGATTTACTTATTAAAAAAAAGATTTACTTATTTATGCATACAAGAGCTGGGGTACAGGCCAGTCACGAGAGGTGAGAGGATTCACCAGACAAGAGTGGGGAGCAGAACAGGCAGACTGACTGAAGCACACTGCTGAGGGCAGCAGCGGGAGAAGCAGGAGAGGTCTGCCTCACCCTGTGGGTCCCCTCCCTGGCCAGAGGTGGCAGGGATCAAACTCAAACTCATGCTGCAATGGCTGCCGTCTGCTTCACAGTGCGTTGCTCAACCCACTGAGCCACCAGGGAGGCCCTCGGTGTGGGATTTTAGTGGGGCACACAGCTGCCCAGGATAATGAGGTGTGGCTTTTTTGGACTACACCTTTTTGGATATACCTCCAACAAACTCTCTTTCATCCAATCTCAAGCTTCCCCAGGAGGAACTGGGGCACACTAGAGGGGCCAGCCAGGGAAGAGGCTGCCCTGAGAGTTCTGGCTATAAACAGAGGTGATGGTGCAACTTCCTACAAGTGCACTTGATGTGCTTGAGGGGACATATCTTTGCCCTTTCCTCCTTTCTGCCCTCCCTCCACTGCTACTGGGATGTGGATTGAAAGCAGGAGCTGGAGCAGCCAGCTTAAACTATAAGATGACCTTGGAAACAGAGCGACAAGCTGCAAAGACCTGGGTCCCTCGGTGCTTAGAGGAATGAGCTCCATGCCAGCCCTGAGCTCCTACAGTGGCTTGAATCTGGGTCACTGCTGTCAGTCCCATTGAATCACTACCGACAGCTACCTGAACGCCACTGGGGAAGGACAAGGTCAACCATGTATTTGAGAAAGTTCACTCTGGCTACAGGGAGACAGGAAAAGGCAGGAGAGGGTGTCCTTGCCCTTAGCCAAAGACCACCAGGAGTGGAAAAGGTGGCTTATTTGCAGCAAGGGAGAACACATCACAGGAAACCATGGGGGTGCCTCAATAAGAGGATGCCAGAAAGAAGCTGTTTTAGGATCTGGCCTCTTCTTGTGTCTTACTTTGACAAAGTGTGGAGAAATAGACTCCACCCCCTGATAGGACAGTAGCAAAATTTTATGGTTATTTTTGTTCTGTCACAGAGCTGTTCCTCCTTTTTGAGCTGGAGGAAGAGGAGAGGCCAGATCAGAGCCCTCTGAGAACAGCAGCTGTGTTTTAGGGGAGCTGTGGCCACAGAGAGGCCTGGCTGCTGCCCAAACAGTGGCGTCACAGCAGGGGGCAGGGCAGGGGAGCCCCCAAATACTCCCCCCACCCCCTCCCATCGCCTCTGCTGCCCCTTGCCTGATGTTTCAGGAGAGTGGTGTGTCTACACAGATCTGTGGGCCCAGAGCATGAAGGGCGAGGGGCCTGGGAAGAGGGAGGGGCACACAGAACCACCACGCATTTTGAGAGCACACAGTGGTGCCCGGTGCAGAAAGGTTCCTCTGCAAACGGGTTGAATGACTGGAACTCACAGCAGCATCTTCCCAGGCTGGCCCCTCTGTGTATGCTTTGGGTCTGTGAGCTCTTCTGGGGAAATGTTAGGTTGGAAGAAATAGAGTTTTAATTGGAGGTGCAAGAAGGGTATAGCTAAAAACAGGTGGGTAACCCCCACAGCATCCAGAGGGGAGGATTAAAGGAGCAGAAGATTGAGGGATACCAACAGAAGGAGGGTCCCACAGATATTTTGTCCTTGACTGTGAGAAGAGCAGCCAGAGGACAGACAGCCCAGGTAGTCTGGTGGAAAAGGTGTTAAAGGCCTTTACTGGGGTCTCCACAGAGGTGGGGGCTGCCCCACGCCCTAGGAGGCTTATTCCCTTAACTGTGCTCGTGAGTCTGTTGTTCCTTAATTATCGACATTATTTCACACGGACAGCTCTTCATAGTTTCCGGAATGACTTCTCAGACGGCAGCGCATTCAGTTCCCAACAGAGCAGGCGAGGCGATGCTGCCCTGGCCCTTCTGGCACTGGGGAGAGGGGGGCAGTGACGTGACTCACTGCCACCCATACAGAGGGCTGCCTAGCAGAGTCTGCTGGGAAGGGGAAGGTCCCCTGCTGCCCGCACGCAAGCAGTTTCTGTTTCCTTAGCTGGCTGAGGGTGCGCTCCCCTGCTGGGACCTGCCATCTCGTGGGCCCAGTCTGGGAAGCTGCCCCAGCTTCCTTCCTGCACTTGCCTAGTGCCCCTCTGCCCAGATCCATGTAGTCACCACTGCTCCGAACGCTCCAGCAGCCCTTCCCTCCGTGACCTGGGAACCAGCACGCTCTCTCTAGGAAGGGAAGTCCTCCTCCGGCTCCTCCTTGCGCTCCCAAGGGCCATGGTTGCCGGTGGCCACAGCCCAGTACCAAGCTTGGCTGGGTCAGGGCTGCTCCTGTGGCCGCCTGGGGCGAGGGGGTAGAACTCTACAAAGGGAGGGGGGAAGGCAGTGCTGCTCTGAGCAAGTGATTAGACGGTCTTTACCTGCCAGCCCCACTCTAGATTGGCCCATAGGAGGACTGATTTCCTCCCTCTGGGCTTCAGTTTCCTCATCTGTAAAGTAGGACTGATAAGGATCCCCAGTAAGGCCTGGGGGAGGTAAAGCAGGAAAAGGAAGGCAGGACTCATGGAAAAGTGCTGCACTCGCCTCCCGGACCCAGCCCTGTGCTTGCCCACACAGAGAGGGGCAGATGGAAGGGGCAGATGGAAGATTTTATTTATTTATGCATACAAGTACTGGGGTACAGGCCAGAGGTGTGTGTGGGGGTGAGAGGATTCACCACAGAGAGCAGGGAGCAGAACAGGCAGATCAACAGAAGTACACTGCTGAGGGGAGCAGCGGGCACAGCAGGAGAGGTCTGCCGTGCCATGTGGGTCTGCCGTGCCATGTGGGTCCCCTCTCTGGCCGGCAGCAGGGATCGAACTCGTGCTGCAGCTGCTGCATAGTGCGGTGCTTAACCCACTGCGCCACCAGGGAGGCCCTCCAAGTTTCTCTCTTAAGCTGCCTGAACCGATGGTGAACCTGCCGGGCCTGAGAGGGTCGTGAAACAGTGCCCCTCTTCCAGATGGTGAAACTGAGACCTGTGGTGGGGTGAGCACATGCAGAAGCGGGCAACCCTGATATCCCCCGCCTCCTGTCTTGGGGAGCAGGTGCCAGGTAGGTTAGGAAGGAGGGAGAAAGACTTGGGCCCCATCCTTCCCTTCATGCACACCGGGAGCCTCAGCGCACTCTGCCCACAAGTCCTGTCAGCTCTGCCCCACGTGACTCTGGGCTGCGCCTTCATTTTTACTGCCATCCAGGTCAGTCTCTGTCCTCTCAACCAGCACAGCAGCTTCTGCCGGTGGCCACTCCTGCTCCCTCCACCCATTCTCCACTCACAGTCGGTCAGTGCTTCTGGGACCAGGTGCTTCCTTCCCTCATAAAGTCTTCTAGGGCTTCCCATTGTCCTTTCAGTCCAATCAGACCCTCATGGGGGAGTGGGCTCAGCAAGAGTCGGCCCTGCTGCTCCTGGGCTCCCTGTCTTCACAAGCCTGCCTCCTCCACCTCCCATAAGCTCCTACCTAGGCAGGAAGGTAGCAGAAGAGGGAGGGAGAGGTTGCTGAAGAAGAGCTCTGTCACCAGCAGGAATGGTTGGGTAAAAGGTTGATGGAGTCTCAGAAACGTTTCCACCCTGTGTTCAGAGTGCTCTGGGACAAGTGCTCTTGAAGCAATGAGGTCAGAGCAGGGTGCAGAGTGAGGGTTGGTGAGGAGACTTCAGGTCTGAGGAGTCAGAGACTGCTCCCTTCTACCCCATTACCCCGACACCCTTGCCACCATCAAAGTCCAGGCGCAGCCACTCCCTGGCAGACCCATAATTGCAGCAGGGCTGCCCGCCTGCCTCCACCCTTGCTCAAAGCCCTTTCGTCTCTGAGATGGGCTCTGGCCACACAGGCCACCACAATGGCACCTGGGTTGCCCCCGGCCCTCCACAGATAAACCCGTGAGGATGCACCATGCATTAGTGTCGCCTCACCTTCCCACCTGGGCCTAAGCCTGGGCCTCTGGCCGACTGGGTGGAAGTGGTACTGGTTTTACTACCCTGATGGGTGGGTGTGTCAAAGGGCAGAGTCCAGGGAGGGGGCACAAGCCCAGACTGCCCACCCAGGCACCTCTAGGGTCACAGTGCAGCTCGAAGCAGGATGGGACATTGACCAGAGGAGCCGGCAGCCGCAGTGGCACTGACTCTCCCAGGTTCTCTTCCTCAGGCTCATGGCCGCCTCCCTCCTCGACGCCTCTCCGGATGGGAGAAGACGGCCTGGGACCAGACCCCACAGAAGCCCCCCGTGCCAAAGCTGGGAGGGGCTGTAGGGAGCGTCTCCTCGGTGACTCTGGCATCTCCTGCCTGCATCACACGTAACATCTTTAGATACCATCTGGTCATTCGACTTGGTTTTACAAACCTGAAATTTATTTTGAAAGGAAACTCTATCATTATGCCAGGTGGATAAGTGGTATCACTTGCCATGGGTCCAACGTAGTCATAAAAATAAGTATTATTGAAGCAATGAGGTCAGCTCCCCGAAGGTAGTGTTTGCAATTTATTGCTGTATTCCCAGCACCCAGAACAGAAGCAGGCACATGACAAAAATATGTTCTTGAATAGGGGGTTGAGTAAATGCGTCACTGTGGAAAGGACTGAATGACCTGGATGTAGGCGCTTGGGGAAGGTACCCCCAAGTCTCTGTGAAAATGTGGGAAGCAAATATTCAAGAGGTGTTAAAGTTACACCAGCCCCAAGCGCAGACTTTCTTCTGGACACATTCATTGGGTCCAGGAGAGTGTCCCCGGCAGGGGCAGGGCTTCCTGTACCCACATGGGGCCAGACACCGGCTCCCCAGCCCTCATGCAGGCCTCGTGCTGAGGGCTGGATGCCCACAGGATTCTCTTCCTGCCCCTTCCCCCCCCCCGCCTCCCCACCGTGCAGGACACGGCCATCTGCACAGAGCATGGCGTCACTGTTGTCGCCTGGCGGGAGCCTGTGGGGGTGGCCGCCGAGGCTGGCTTGTCACAGAGGCCTGGCACAGGAAACCTACGTCATCCTGACTCACTGCTCAGGCGGAGCTGGGGGTGGCCGACACTAGTCACTCTCACCTTCATACCTGCCCTAGCCTGAGGATGCTTCTGTAGCCACCCGTGCCTGTGCCTGTCTTCCCCTCCCCCTGGGGCATCTGTTCAGGGTGTGGGTTTGCAAGGAGGAGGAAGGATGTTTGATGTTCGGCAGCATCAGTACAGAGCCTGGAAGTTCGAGAATGTGGAAGGGAAACTGCTTTGCATGGGGGCTGGGTGGGCAGAGACAGGGAACCCCAAAGGTCAGAGGCGAGTCAAAATGGATGGGTTAAAGAATGACACAGAAGCATCATTTGTTCCAGTCAAGTATTTTAATAATAGAAAAACAACAACCAAGCCCCACATTTGATAGTGTCGGCTCTGTCAGAGCTGAGTATGGCGATATTCCCGCCTCCCCTGCTGTCTGTCACTTCCTGGTGATAGGAGCTGGGTCCTCCCTCCAGGATCTGCAGCCTGTGGGGCTCCTGCTCTAATCAAGGCCCCTCTCACAGTGCCCCCATCTCTTTCCCTAATAGCTGCATCGAGTGTGTAGGGGGACAGCGCTCTTTGCAGAAGTGGCAAAAAGGAAGAAGGCATCTGAGCTGTGACTCACCAAGGGACAGGCATCTTGGTCACAGGTGAAGTGGGGCAGGACATGGGTTAGTGTTCTCCCTCTCTTCTTGCCCGGTACTGCTTTTCACTCAGAAGGGTGGGGGTTTCCCCCATCTGGGAAGAGCAGGCAGCAAAGAACAAAGGGGTACCCCTCCTTTTGGGCTAAATTAAGCCTCTCTTAATCTGTCCCCAGGCTTAAAAGGGGGCAGCCCCAAAGTGGCCTTGAGCCGGTGACATACATGCAGACACCTTTTAGCAAAAATCACTGGTTCTGGCCGGAGCGCTGGAGGGACCCTGCACCTGTGCCACTAGAACAACTCCGGGCAATGCAAGCGCCGCCCAAGGAGCTTCCCAGCACCGGGCCTGCTTCCTCTCCAAGGACAGGAAGCAGCTCAGCCAGTGGAGTTGGGGTCTAGAGTCCCTCCTCCCCATCTGATTTTCATTCCTGAGTCAGGATCCCAGCTGACTGGGTCCTTTCTCCTCCTCCCCAAGGAGCTTGAAGGCCATAGCTCCCTGCATGACAGGTGACGCCAGCCCCACGGGTCAACAAGACTGGACCTGACTGTCCTTTTCCATGCTCTGTAATTTGTCCCTGGAATCAGCCATTAAGTCATTTGCTAGGCTGATGCCGAGGATAAGGGCCAGTATCAGCCTCTGGGATCTGTGGCCCAGACTGCCTGGCTCTGTTGTGGGCTTTGCCACATCAGCCTCCAGACTGGCCCGGTAGGAGGGACAGCAATCAGATGCGCAGGCAGTGCTGGAGGAACCAGTGTGGGTGAGCAGCTAGTCTACTACGAGCTCCCATTTTACAGGTGGGGACACTGAGGCATGAGGGGGTGATGTAGCCCCAGGAATCACTGGAGACCTTGGGTCTTCTGTCTCTCCTCTCCCTGCCAGCACACTTAACTACAAGTTCCATCTCAAGATTGTGGAACCACATATAGATTATGCTTCAACACGCTCAGGTACATCAATACACTGTGAGTTTAGAGGTTTTTTCAAAGATATATTTATTTATGCACACAAAAACTGGGGTACAGGCCTGGATCGTGGGAGGTGAGAGGATTCACCAGACAAGAGTGGGGAGCAGAACAGGCAGATCGACTGAAGCACACTGCTGAGGGCAGCAGCGGGCACAGCAGGAGAGGTCTGCTGCGCCATGTGGGTCCCCTCCCTGGCAGGAGGCAGGGATTGAACTCTTGCTGCAGTGGCTGCGGTTTGCTTCATAGTGTGTTGCTTAACCCACTGAGCCACCGGGGAGGCCCAGTTCAGAGTTTTTAAGTCAACTGAGGGCTGAGGGGTCACACGGGTCCTTACTCTAGCCCTCCGAGACAGTCTGGTCCTAGGGTCTGCAGGGAGCTGGAAAGTTCTCACAGGGACACTGAGTGTTGACTCAGGGGAATGGGGACCTAGGAGGTGGCAGTCTGAAATCCCAAGCAGCTAGGAGTGGGGGTGGGGACATTTCCAGATCTAGGACACTGTCCCCACCCACCTGAATCGGTTGTTTCAGAGTTCAACTACTAATATATCTTGCCCCCACCCTGGGGCCCAGAGCCCCCATGCACACCTGGGGTTCACCACATCCGGGCTAGCAGCACTGTGGGGCACAGAAGGGATGTGGATTACCAAACTCCCCATTCTTACTGCTCAAGTGCCAGTTCTGGCTCCCCACAGCCCACAGGCTCTGCTGTAGGCTGAGAGCAGCTGAGGGGCTGTGGTGGGGGCAGTGGAGCTGGCAGCTGTCCATAGTTCTTCTCATGGTGAGGCTCCTGAAGTTCCCAGCAGGCCCCTGGGGGAACCCAGCAGCGTCAGCAGTCAGCAGAGTTCCCCTTCAGAACTGATCAGTGACTTGGGGAAGTGTTTCGCCCTGAGCCCCTGGGGTTTTCCTGGACTCCCTGGGAAGAAACTTGTCCCACTCATAACTGGAAACTGGTCACAGTCCCCCTGCCTTTCCCTGGATAGGCCCAGGGTCCTCAGCATGCCAATGCCCAGGGTCTGGGGCCCACAGGGTGAATTTCTCCCTCATCTTGGCCAAGACCCAGCTACTATTGTCACAGAATGGGGGAGGAGAGGGCTAAAATCTCTTTGCCTACCACATCTAAGTAGAAGAGAAAAAAGCACCATCTCAGTAGGCTCCCCATCCCAGCCCCATACACAGCCTCCAGTGCAGAAATCATCCACGGCAGCAGACATATTTCCAATTCCTAGGGGGTAGAGCCTGGGAGGGACAGGGGAAAGGGAGAAGGTGCTGGGCACCACGGAGCTGAAAATCTCTAAGGATGGGGATGTGCATCGAGGAGGGGAGTTCTCAGGGACTGAGTAGCCTGGAGCAGGACAAAGGGTGTGGGTGCTCTCGCAGGCGGGGCGCGAAGTTGTGTGTGTGGTGGTGGTGGGGGCGTTTGGGCCCCATGGGTTCTGGCTAACCCCTCTCAAGAACTGATCTCCGGTTTCCTCCCCGGTGCGCACCTCCCCTCCGCAGACCCTTTCCCCACCCCCAGTTCCCCGGCTAGCCCAGCCTGCAACCCAAGTGAGCTGTTGGGGGAGGGTGAGCCGCGGGGGCGGTGCTGGCGCCTTCCTGCTCTGCCCTTGTTTGGTGACCCGGGAGGCCGGCCCACGGTACTTAAGGCCGGGCGCTGCGGAAGCAGCGGACGGCTCGGGCAGCGCCGGGAAAGAAGAGAAGGGAGAGGGGGAGAAGGACGCTGCTTGAGGCCGGCCGCCATGGGACTGGAGGCGGCGAGCGAGCTGGACTGCGCGGCGCTGGGCGCGCTGCTGCGGGAGCCCCGGGAGGCTGAGCGCACGCTGCTGCTAGACTGCCGGCCCTTCCTGGCCTTCTGCCGGCGCCATGTGCGGGCCGCTCGGCCGGTGCCCTGGAACGCGCTCCTGCGGCGCCGCGCCCGCGGCCCTCCGGCCGCTGCCCTAGCCTGCCTCCTGCCCGACCGCGCGCTGCGGACGCGCCTGGCTCGCGGGGAATTGGCGCGGGCAGTGGTGCTGGACGAGGACAGCGCCTCGGTGGCGGAGCTCCCGCCCGACGGCCCCGCGCTGGTGCTGCTCGCCGCGCTGCTGCACGAGACGTGCGCTGGTCCCACCGCCGTGTGCTTCCTCCGAGGTGAGCGCCTGCCCGCGCCGGGAGCCAGTAGCCCGCTCCTCGCCCGGCCCGCCCACTCACCGGTGTTCTTGTCCCGCCTGCAGGAGGTTTCGAAGCCTTCCAGGCCTGCTGTCCGGATCTGTGCTCCGAGGCCCCCACCCCGGCCATGGCCCCGGCCGGCGCTGAAAACAGCTGCTCCGCTGGCTCCAGGGCGCCCTTCTGTGACCAGGTGAGTTGAGGTCAGGGGTCCGCGTCCTGTTCCCCACACTCCCCTCGCCCACCTCTCACCCTCTAGGCGGGGTAGACCCTCTGAGGAAAGAGTTTGCGTTTGTAGATGTCAGAATTCTGTCCTTGTATACTGAGGTGGTGGGCCGTGAAGAGAGGAGCGCATCTCTGCGTGTGCGCCCCACTGGGCTGCTCGTGTGAGCCTGTGGGTGTCTGTGTGTGCATCACAGCATAGCCTGGGGCTTTAGGTGTGCATCTGTGACTGTGTCTCTTCTTGCCCCCGTGGGTCCACCCGGCACTTCTGAGCCTGACCCCAGGTCAGGATTGCTGATAGTGCCTCTTGCAGGGGGCAGCCAGCCTTGTGTCTGTCCCCGTGTCTCTGTCCCCGTTGGTGCTCAAGTCCTCCAGCCCTGAGCCGAGGAGACCTCAGGAACCCCCTTTCCCCTTCCCTTCCAGGGTGGCCCTGTGGAGATCTTGCCCTACCTGTTCCTGGGCAGCTGTAGCCACTCCTCGGACCTGCAGGGGCTGCAGGCATGCGGCATCACTGCGGTCCTCAACGTCTCCGCCAGCTGCCCCAACCACTTTGAGGGCCTTTTCCGCTATAAGAGCATCCCGGTGGAGGACAACCAGATGGTGGAGATCAGTGCCTGGTTCCAGGAGGCCATAGGCTTCATTGGTAAGAGAACCTGCGCCCAGGGATTGGGAAAGGCCCCAGGAGGGGGCACCGGGCACCTGTCTCCTCCCTGCCTACTTTCCCCTCTGACTGTTCCCCCACTTCCCTTGCAGACTCAGTGAAGAACAGCGGAGGCCGGGTGCTGGTCCACTGCCAGGCGGGCATCTCACGCTCTGCCACCATCTGCCTGGCCTACCTGATCCAGAGCCACCGGGTGCGGCTGGATGAGGCCTTTGACTTTGTTAAGCAACGTCGGGGAGTCATCTCCCCCAACTTCAGTTTCATGGGGCAGCTACTGCAATTTGAGACTCAGGTGCTGTGTCACTAAGGCAGGGCGGCACCAGGCTGACCCCCCAAAGGCTGAGAGAGGCTGCTTATTCCTGGGGACAGCTGGGCTCCCCTGGGGTCCCAGTCTCCCTGTCTCAGGAGTTGCTGTACTGCCTCAGAGTTTGAAAAGCTCCTAGGGACCCGTGGGTCTCTAGGAATGCTGGGTGCTAGATTTTTCACCTGGTGCTCTTCTGCTAGGGGCTTGAGGGCTGGCCCTCATTCCCCGGTGAGAATGAGGGCGTGTCTGCTGCCCTCCTTCCCCACCCACTGGCAGAAATGAACTTGACTATACCACCGTGTGGAAGCCCTTGGCAGCCTGAGAGCGCCAAGGGACAAGCTGTGACAACCAGGAGCCCTGTCTGGGGGTGGTCCACCCTGGGGCCTGGAGCCTGAGCCTTGTGCCGGGGGACCTGGGGCTCAAGGAAGTGACTGGGACGTCACGCTGTGGGCTGTTTGCCTGCGTGCGTATGTACGTGAGCAGCTAGTGCTTGTGTTGGCGCTGGAGAGTTATTTGTGTTCAGCTGACATTTAACACTCCCTCCCCTACTTCCTCCCAGCCCTGTGGGCAGGGGTTGGAAACTTAGCACTTTATATTTATACAGAACATTGAGGATGTGTCAATAAAATATTGTTTGTTTTAATAAACAACCTCTCAAAATTCTGGTTTCAAGTTCATGCCTGGGAAGATGCTCCAAAGTTCTTTCTTAATCAGACTTCACCTTTCCTACCAGCAGGGTCTGGGAAAAAGAAGGAGGCAGGTGTGGGTGGGCCACCTACACCCACCCACCTTCCTTTCCACCCCGTCCCAGGCGAATCTTTACTCTTTCTGGGCTCTCTGACATTCTCTCATGGTCTGTGGCCTCATATGCTCAGCCTACAGTCTCAGACGTGCCCACTTACGCACGCCCACACCACACTCCAGGTGCCCACTGCCAGGCACGCGTGCCCTGCGCCCACGCCCCCAAGCACGTCCTCTATTCAAGGCTGCAGGTGTTGGCCACAGAGGTCAGTGGGTACAAAAGCCTGAACAATCTTCATTGACCCTACAGCCCACCCCCTTGGGGTTTTTCGCTGTACTATCTACTAAGTTTCCTTTGGCAAATGTCAACACTGCAGCGGTGATCAGCAGGCTGCAGCTAAGTCCAGGCAGGGCACCAACCTAGGGGCAAAGAAGACAGGATGGTTATTGGTGTCAGCAGGTGATCCATCAGTTCTGCTCCCGGAAGCACTGCTCATCCATGGAGGGAGCCACTATTTACTCACGGCATCTGTAGTCAACACGCCAGGAGGCAGCAGGCTTCCTGGCCTTCTGCGATGGTCTCAGCCACAAGCCACGCACTGCGTCCCCCCAGGATGCGCTCACTCAGATTGGCGACACACTCTAGACTCCTTTGGGGGATAATCACGCTTTCCCCAGGGGTACTCACTGCTGTCACTCCAACACTTGGCCTTCATAGCCACCACTGTGACAAGCAGACCCCTGCACTAAGGCCAACCCTTTGCACATGCACACAGGTTGGGGACCTGTCGATCACAAACTCCACATGTGGCTTCTGTCTGGTCCCCTCTCCAGCTGTGAGCTCTACCACAAGCCACGTTCCCCACCCATCCCTGAAGGTGGGTTCCTTAGCACCTCACCCTTCTTCAGAAACGAACAGGTGGCTAACAGGTGATTTTAAGAGACTCACCTGCCTTCTTTAACATCCTTTGGCTGCTTAATATCTGCTCAGGGCTTCCTGACCTTGGCTCCCGCTTTTTGCCTTATCTAAGTTGGCTTCTTGATACATCTCTTGCCCGGCTGCGAGAACCTGACGAGGGCGTCCTCCCTCAGCCGGCCTTGGGCTCTTCTCATGCTTGCCCCTTCCTCTACTCTGGCTGTTGCCTCTCTGGGCTGTGGCTCTGGGAGTGCCAGGCAGCACACAGGCTGCTTTAGGCCACCAAGGCCCACTGGCACCCCTTGATTTTCATCTCCTGGGGTGTACAAATGACCCTTTCCACCCCTCGGGCCCCATAGTCATATCAACCTGCCTGTGTGGTTGGCTCCCGTCTTCTGGCGGGAGTGTTGGTCCAAGTCCGCCGGTTTCTTCTTATGTCAGCCCTGGGCGAGCTCTGAAGGACAAACCGTGTCTTTCTTCCCAACCAGTCCATTGCCCAGGAGTGGTGGGCTGGTCCTCGCGGGCCATCTCCTCCACACGAGGTCTCGTCCTGCAACTCCTGGGCCTTGTTCACCCCGGTGCTCCTGCAGGTCTTTAGCTCCTCTCACAGCTCTCGGACTTTGATCACCACCTCTGCTGCCACAGTCTCCAGCGTTGTCCTTGACTCCACTGCAGAGCTGAGAGAGAACACTCACGCCCCAGCCCTGCCTCCAAAGGGCACCATGCCCATCCACTGCCTCCCCACTGCGTGTAGCGCCCTCTCTGCTCCTGTACCGGGGCCTCACCCACCTCAGGTCACTCGTGGGGAGATGCCCACACAGAGGAGTCTGGCCCCCGAGCACTGCATGCTTGCAGCCTGCCGCCCCTCGGTGCCATCTGCATGGGATCATCCTGCTGACTCACGCCAGTTGTAGTGGCAGGAAGGCACAGAGCTGGTTCTTCAGGGATTCAGGCAGACAGGTAAAGGAGAGTCCTGGAGCCCTCAGTGGCTTCTTCAGGCTTTAATGATCTTTCTTTTTCTTTTTTTTTCCCCAAAAGATTTATTTATGCACATAAGCACTGGGGTACAGGCCAGAGGTGTGGGTGTAAGAGGATCCACCCCAGACAGAGTGGGGAGCAGAACCGGCAGATCAACTGAAACACACTGCTGAGAGGAGCAGCGGGCGAGGCAGGAGAGGTCTGCTGCGCCATGTGGCACCCCCTTCCCCACCCCCTTCCCTGGTCGGCAGGGGGATCAAACTCAACTCGTGCGGCAGTGGCTGCAGTGTGCTTCATAGTGTGTTGCTTAACCCGCTGCGCCACCAGGGAGGCCTCTTTAATGATCTTTCTACACCATTTGTAGTGTGGTGATCAGCCGCAGGGCAGGCAGAGTCTTTACTCTCTCGTGGCCTCTCTGCTGCCCTCTGCCACATGTCATCCCCTGACGCTACCTGTATGGGCTCAGCCTCCAGTCTCAGGTGTGCCCACTTACGCATGCCCACGCCATCCTCCAGGTGTCCACTATCAGGCATGCGTGCTCCCCACCTCCAAGTTCCCAAATGCTTCCTGCATGCAGGGCCACAGGTGATAGCCACAGAAGCCAGTGGCACAAAAGCCTGAGCAATCTTCATTTACCCTCCATCCATCATCCATGCTATTTTTAAGCACCCGGTTCAGTAATGTCAAGTGCACTCATATCAAATGCAGTGTCACTCCGGAACTTCTCCATCCCGCAAAATTGGACCCTTTAAACAGCTCCCCGTACCCCCTTGCCCAGCCCTGACACCCATCTCCATTCTACTTTCTGCCTCTACGAACGTGACTATTCTAGGTGCCGCATATAAATGGAATCATGCAGTAACACAGCATTATCTTTTTGTGACTGACTTATTTCATTAACAGAACATCATCAAGACAAACACTTTTCTTTTTTCTTTAAAGATTTTATTTTATTTTTGTGTCGAAGAGGTGGGCTATATGCTAGAGATGTGGGTGGTGGAGGTGGTGAGAGGATTCACCAGGAACAGAGTGGGGAGCAGAACAGGCAGACTAAAGTACACTGCTGAGGGGAGCAGTGGGTGAGACAGGAGAGGTCTGCTGAGCCTTATATAAGTTGGCTCCCCTGGTTGGGGATCAAACTCAGGCCATTGTGGTGATAGATGACAGCGCTGAGACTTAACACCTAGCCACCAGGGAGGCCCCTAACGCTTTTCTTAATTAACTGTTCTACCCATGCTCCTTTCTGCTCTACCTAATATTTATTACTATTATTATTATTTTCCTGAGCACTCATCTGAAGAGTCGGCCAGGTGTGTTCTTGCTTAAGTTAATACTTCCTGGCAGCAGGGCATCCACCTTCTTAACACTCTCCCTGGGGTTCTGACTGTGGAAAAGTGCTGGTTTTCCAGGCCTGGCAGGGAGCTGAGAGGCTCTTGTGGCCCTCGCTGGTGACCTTGGCTTTGTTGCTTCTCTTCACTGGGCATTAACGGTGGTGGTGTTGTCCCAAAATCCTTCACCTTCAGGATTTAAATCCAGGGGACTCTTGGTGGTCAAGCTCTGAGGACATGGCCTCTTGAGTGGTCAAGGGGTAGAAGGATGAGGAACGTGGGTAAGCAGTTGCACTAAATCTGAAGGGGCTGATTTTGCAGAATTTTTGTGGGGGTAACAGGGGTAAGGTCCATGAGAAGCTTAGGTACCCCAGACTTCCCCTTTGCTACGTGGCAGGCTTCTCTGGGATGCTGGTTACACGGGGCCTTTGGTTTGTGAGCTTTCACTGATGTGTCTACTTTTTGGTATGGATACTAAAATATTTAATAAAGAATAAAAATAAAGATTTATTTATTATACATAATAAAGAATAATAAAAATAATAAAGAAACAAAAGCTTATAAAAATGTAGTGACCTAAAAAAAAATGTAGTGACACTTTCCTTTCCCATACATTGACTGGGGTCTTTTCAGCATCTAAGCACATACTGGGGACAGGAAAGGGATCTCCCAGGTTCGAGGATGTGGCTCCTCCCCGCATGCTGCCTCAGCTCTTTTCTGCAGTGTTTCTCTGCCCCCTGGTGGTGGAGGAGGCCTCAGACCAGGCACATGTCCAAGCGGGATCCCGGCAAGGTGCCTTGTGCCTGGCCTCTTTGCACCCTCTTGCTCACTTTGGCCAGGCCAAGAAGGACCCAAAAGGACCCAGAGGCTCAGGCCCAGGCTTAGTGCGGGGCAGGGAGCACAGGTAGGTAGGGCTGCTGGGTGGTGGTCGCAGGTGCAATCGGTTGACCCAGGGCTGCAGGTGGTCACTGGAGAAACTGCTGCTTAAGGGGAGGAGGTGGCATTAAGTCTGCAATAGGTTGCCTAATTCTGCTAGGGATTAGTGGTCTTCTTTGCTGGGGGGCCACACAGGGCATGGTAGGCCTCTGCTCTTGGGTGCTGTGTCTGCTCTTTTCCAGGTGAGGGAGCTCTCTTGCCCTCCTCTAGCCTTTGAGTGCTGGGGTAGAGGCTGGAGCTGCAGGGATCTGAGTTGACCAGAGCCACTCAGAGAATGAGCATTCTTCAGGGATGTTTCTAGAAGTTAGTTTCTGGAGGCCCAAGGAAAGGCCTTCTGAACACCCTGGGAGCAGGGTCCTGCTGCAGGATGTGGCACGGGTCATACTCCAGATGTCCTTTTTCTGGGTGGGGCAGGAGACTGTAACTGCTCTAGCCTGGTCCTGCCAGGTTTCTTTGGGCTGAGCCCATTTCCCAGAAGTCTGGACTAAGAAAGAGGCCATAGGGCTGGGTCTGAGGCTAGCCTGCATGCTGCCATCAGCACAGGACCCTGAAGTCTGGCCCTACCACCCCTCTCCCTGCTTTCAACTCCCTCTCTGTAGTGCCAGCAAGGGCACAGAACAAGTTCTCGATGATTCAGGCAGACGGGTCAAGGAAGGAGTCTTGGAGCCCTTGGTGGCTTTTATAATTTTATCATCAGAGGTGACCAAGTACATGGCAGGCCGGGGTGCCAGGAGGCTGGCAGGCCTCCTAGCCCCCGCTGCATCTCACTCTCTAGGTTGCTTTGCTGCTTCTGCCTCTGCTCTGCTCTCCCGCTCTGCTGCTCTCATTCTGCTGGCGTCCTGTTCCCCTGGCATCCTCGTGCCGCAGCCCTTATACGCCCGTGTCTAAGCCCACATGCGCCCACTTGCGCATGCCCACTTAGGGGTGCGTGCAGTACCGCAGGTGTCCATCATCATACCAGTGGCGGGAGGGTGGAAAAGCCTGATCCCTTTTCTCTGACCCTGCACTCTCACCGCACAGACACCCAGGTGCTCAGAGCACTAGGCTCCTTCTGGAGCCTAGCATCGGTCCTGCCAAGGGAGGCCCTTCCACCAGTGTCTAGGCCTTGACACCAGCTGGGGCTGCAGGGGGAGACCAGGTGGCCCTCTGGACTCCATGTTGGCCACCTCTGTGAAGGGCCTGGGTATTGTGGTCTGACCCTGGCCTCCCTCCTCCCCATCATCTCGACTCACCAGTGGGGGGCATCTTGTGTGTCCCTGTCTTGGAAATTTTGATTCTAGGAATGCCCTTAGCCTCCAGCTGCCCAGGAGCCTGTGGGACCAGTTTCCTAGAAGACCTCACTCCTGAGGGAACCCAGACATCCGGGACAAGGACACCCCTGCAATTAACCAAGGTGAGAGCAGTGTGCCTTCTCTTGGGGTGCAAGGGTATGAAATTGTAGTGGTTTTTACCAAAACCTCACTGAGCACTCAGACAGGCATAAAGAGCTGGGAAGAGATGCACCCACTTACTTAGCAGGCTTGAGATGAGTGGTTCTGTGGCAACTTCAACATCCTTTTCCGTATCTTCTCTCCTAAGTTCATTTAGAAGTGTGGGTGGGGGAGGGGAATATAGCTTTAAAAATTGGGCTGATAAAGTGTTGGTCTCTGCTGCTCCCTAAGTCATCAGCGGATGTTGGAAAATGCTTCTACCACCTCATGCAAGATGTCCCCCGGGTGTGAGGGGGCTGGGGCACCAGCGCAAGGAAGCATGAAGCTCCAGGCCTCATTGTCTGCAGACCTCAGCTGAAGAATGAGAAGGTGTAGAGACCCTGGGACAAAGCTGGGAGAAAGGAACAGAAGGTCAGTGCTGGAGCCATCACACAGTAGGGTCTTGGGGGATCAGGGGGCACCTTGCCCTCAGGGGGACGGGAATTTGCTGGAGGTGTGGGCACAAGGTGGCTACCCCTCTCCCAAATGCCCCTCTGTGCTCTGAGCTAAGACTCCGGGCTGCCGAGCTTGAACAGGGCAGTGTACCCCCTCTTGGGCACTGAAAGGCCTGGAGGAAGCCGGAACCAACCAGCTTCCCTGGCATCGATGGTCCTTTGTCGGGGAGATGGCACTCAGCTCGCGCTGCTAGTGACCACGATCGTGCAGCCCACCTTTGCAGTGGTTCACACCTGCCAGATGCCTCCACGAGGGACAGCATGTTTTCCTGGCTGCTGGGAAGGTTGACTGCTGAGGCCTCGCGGCTGCAGGCCCTAGGCTAACAGAGCTGCAGTGCAGGGGTGCCTGGGGTGGCCCACATTTGGGATGTGGGGCTTCCAGCCTCGAGGTGGGACAAGTCCAAGGTGCCATCTGGGGTCCAGAGTTCTGCGGGATCAAGTTGGGGCAGCACTTGGGCTAATTCCCAGTTCTCTAGTGTTCCCCTGCCCTTTTTTATTCTTTTTAAAGATTATTTACGCATATAAGAGCTGGAGTACAAGCCAGAGGCGCGGGGGTGTGTGTGAGTGTGAGAGGATCCACTAGAGACAGAGTGGGGAGCAGAACAGGAAGACTGACTGAAATACACTGCTGAGGGGAGCAGCAGGCAAGACAGGAGAGGTCTGCTGCGCCATGTGGGTCTCCTCCCTCGCTGGGGATTGAACTTGCGCTGCTGTCCCTCAAATGCTTTACAGTGTGGCTCTCAACCCACTGCGCCACCAGGGAGGCCCCGTGTTCTCCTGCTTTCCTCAAGAAGTCACTGACAGGTGGCTCTGGTTTGGGCCCTGCTTCTAGGAAACCCAACCTAAGGCACCTCCAGGTGCCAGGGATTCTAAGGTTCCCCAGGGGGATGATATCTTAGTAAAGAGGCTATGGAGAAGGGCTGCAGCTGTGAGAGAAACAGACAGCGATGGGGAGGGGTGAGAGGTGGCGGGCAGGGCGAGGAAGGCTCACAGGAGCCGTTACGCAGTCTCCTCCCATGGCGCTGGGAGCTGGACTATCTCCCCTGCCACCGCAAGTGTCCTAGTGTAACCAGGTGGGTAGGAGTTAGACGGGAGGTGAGGTGGAACGGGAGGCTCCAGGGCATGTTCTGGGGGGTGACTTGGGCTGGAGTGGAAGATAAAGGAGACAGCTGGAGAAAAGGCCACTTGACAGCAGAGGACTTTGAAGTGTTGGAACAGGATGTGTGGGTTGTGGGAGTCATGGACTGTGTTTGAGCATGGGGAGGCTGGGATCTGGCCAAGAAGCATCTCACACGTTTTTGGATGGGGCTAGGCGAGGGTGTGGGGGGGTGGTGTTTGTGGTTCACCTGGGGCCACGCAGCCTGAGTCTGGGAGAGAGTTAGCTCTAGAGCTAGATAGAGCTCTGGGAAGGCCTGACAGCCAGGCCTCGGCTGGGCATGTCCCGAGAGTCTGTGCTCTGGGGTATACACATCCGCCTTCCTTTCCAGGGCTCATCCCAGAGGAAACCACAGCAAACAGCTTCCTGCTTAAGGGTGACATCCTCCAAGCGGTGAGTGGGCTGTGCACACGTGTGACTGTAAGTAACCTCAGTGCTAGAGACCTTTGAACCCCGGCATTACAGTGGTGGGACATGTGAGGGATCTCCTTTATTGCTGATGGCTTTATAAGACCTCTTCTTCAAAAGTCCGAGAATGTGCAATTAGGATTAAGTTAGCCCGAATGCAAAGGGAGGGGAACGTCTGGCCTGGTGCAGCAGTCGCCCTGGGCAGGCTTCCTGAAGGCTTGGCATGGCGTTTCAGGAGCTGCCCTCTCTCCTCAGTCCCTTCCAATTGTTTTCCACTTTCAACCAAAAAATGGCCTAAGAGGAGCCTCTCTGGTGGCACAACAGGTTAAGCAACACACTATGAAGCAAACCGCAGTCGCTGCAGCACGAGTTCAATCCCTGCTGCCCACCAGGGAGGGGACCCTCATGGCGCAGCAAACCTCTCCTGTCTCGCCCGCTGCTCCCCTCAGCAGTGTATTTCAGCAGATCTGCCTGTTCTGCTCCTCACTGTCTCTGGTGGATCCTCTCACCCCCACACCTCTGGCCTGTACCTCAGCTCTTGTACGCATAAATAAATAAGTCTTTAACAGAAGGCCTAAGAATGGTGGTGTGGTGGAGGTGCCCTTCGTGTTCTCCAGCAAGCACAGCATGCGCTTCCCAGTCCCGGGAGCCTTGGGGCTTCCTCCCTGCCCCCACCCTATTCCTAACTGGACCTGGTGTCCTTCCTGGGTTTTTCCTTTTTCTCCATCACACCCCCTCCAGTCCCACCGAGCCCCCTCCACCACCACCACCCTGAGGCGCTTCTACCAAGGTCCCTTCTCTTCCTGAAGGCCCCTTGTACTGGGAGAGCTAAAGAACTGACGGGGAAGATATATTGAAGGGCTTGCTGGTCTATTTTAAGACCAAACTGTCCAGAGGGCAGTGACCTGTCCAGGGCCTATCTAGAGCCCAGCTTCTTCCCCCAACACTATCATGCTACTTTCTTTTTATTTTTTTAAAGGATTTATTTATTTATGCATACAAGAAGTAGGGTACAGGCCAGAGATGTGGGAGATGAGAAGATCCACCAGAGACAGAGTGGGGAGCAGAACAGGTGAATTGACTGAACTACACTGCTGAGGAGAGCAGCGGGCGAGGCAGGAGAGGTCTGCTGCCCCATGTGGGCCCCCTACCTGGCCGGTGGCAGGGATCGAACTTGTGCTGCAGTGGCTGCGGTTTGCTTCATAGTGTGTTGCTTAACCCACTGCGCCACCAGGGAGGCCCCAGGGCTGGGGGAGGGGGGATTAAACTAGGAGGGAGGAGGTAAAAGACAGTTGCTTCATGAGGGAGGGGAGCAGAGGTGACAGATGTTTTTGGAGGTGTGGAAGGGGAAGAGGAGCAGGCGGATGGCTTGCTGCAGACAGGGCTTCTGTTGAGGGTAGCGCCACCACTGCTGTTGTGGGGGGAGGGTGCCCAAGACTGAGCCAGATAATTGGACAGATGATTGCTCTCCCAGAGAAAGGGTATTTTGGGGAACATGGGCAGTATCTCATGGGATGCGCCATGAGGCTGAGATCAGAGATTAGTGTAGTGAAGAACAGTGAACGGTGTGCCCTGAAAACAGACTGTAACGCTTCTGGTGCCCATGAAATGCTTGTGAACCCTACAATAAAAGCTCCAAATTAAAAAAAGTAGAGTTAATGCAAATGTTCTAATCATGATGTGAATTAAACATTAGAAACTAATATATGAAAACCTTCTTCCACTTGGAAATGAAACAAATACTTTTTAGCTCCTGGGTTAAAGAAATTTTAGGAATTTAAAAAATCAAATGTTTTAGAACCATCGGTTCATAATAAAGCAGTGCTCAAGGAAAATGTGTAGACTTAAATGCTTGTGTCAGCAAAACTAGAACAAACGTTTTGATCAAAGTTGAAAAAAAAGGGACACTATTGACAGTAAAAGAAGAAATTAATGAATTTACTAGTGCTGTTTGTGATTCAAGAGCTGCTAACAAAAAACAGAATGCCAGCTACCCTAATGGAAAAAAATGCTTACGAATGGAGCTAGATGGGATATATATTTAGTTAATACACACAGAACCAACTGCTAGACTGTCAGCAACAGTAATTAACTGTGGGGAGGTGGAGTAATTAACTAGGGAAGGGGGGGGGTGAGACTAGTATTTTTTTATTTGTTTGTTTTTTTTGTACTAGAACTTATTGCCTATTCAAAATGAGTAACTTCAGGGTTTTTGAAGGGAAGAAATAAACACTAGGGGGTATGTATCACAGACAGGTGATGGGATAAAGGTGCTGGGAATGTCATTTTCTCAGTACTGGTGACCATAGGGAGGTTATGGGGGTGCCAGCTGGATGGGGCAGGGGTCCTGGGGGGTATGAGAGTCCCTATGAAGGTTAGAGGAGAAGCTGGAGCGGGCAGCCTTGCCCCACCCAGGCCTGGAGGACCCAAGCGGCAGGGAGAAGTGGTTTCTCTGGCCACGGGGAAGTGTGGCCTCCATCTACATCGCCACAAGGTGGGCTTGCTGCTGGGGAGGGCTTTCACTGCAGAGGGGGCGGCGAGCAGGTCTCTAGATCTAGCGTGATGGAGGAGCAGGCACTCTACCTGACCAATAGGGGGTGCTCAAGGCACTCTGAGCAACACGACTTTCTGGAGCCTGTAAATTACACAAAGATCGGTCTCAGACAAGGTGAGTGCCAGAGGTCAGAGAACTTTTAGGAGGCACAGTAGGCCAGCCACAAGGTCCCGTGCTTCCATGTCTTGATCCTGTGCAGGGAGATCCCTCCCAGGCCAGGATGGGCAGAATAGGCAGTGAGACACAGAGACAGGAGACAGGGACCACCCGCTAGTGCTGGGAGTCAGGTGGCAGAGGGAGAAGCTCATTTGAACGTAGCTTTAGACACTCCCAGCTTAGGCAGATATTAAATCCCCAGAAACCCCATGTCCAGAGTGACACCACCTGTGCCCCGCCCTGTCTCCCCCTTTTCTCGAACTTTGTCATATTTTTCCCACCTGCAATTACCTTTTCAGGCTTTGAAAGAAACTGTCAAAATCTCGAACTAGCAACATGCTGGTTGCCTGTGACTACTCATCAGTGATGCACTACAGGAGGTGAGGACCCCCTTCTTTTCTTTCCTCCCTCAGCACTGCCCTGCCAGCCCCTGCTGTGATCGGTACTCAGGTCCCTGCCCTGTGGGTTTCAGATCTGCCTTGAGCTGCAGTGGGCTCCCCACTAGCTTGCCGCTCTGGGGCCCAGTGTCTACACTGGCCAGCAATGGGACCTGAGCAGCTGGGACGTCACGCAGGTCCTTAGGCTTTATGACTGCAGTCCGAGTGGCCATGGCCGTGTGGCAGAGGTGAGTGACCAGGGCAGAGTGGTTTGGGGACCTGGAGAAGGCTCCTGTGCTGAGGTGGTGTCAATGAGGGTGAAGATGTGGGAGGTGAAGTTGCAGAGGTGAGCAGGTAGAGAGCACAGGACATCACGGCCAAGAGTTTGGGGAGAAGGGGATGGATATGCAGGGGTGTGAGGGACTAAATGGAATGCAGGAGAAGAAACATGTTAGAGCCGCTGGGCTGGGGTGGTGCCCTGGTGCAGTATGGTGGAAGGTGGGGAGGTGGACTCCCAGACTGAGGTTTTGTGGGCATGTATGCTTTGGGGGGGGCAAGGAGCTGGGTGTGAGGCTGCTTGAGCATGTCTCCAAGGAAGGGGCTGCAGTGAGGGCTTTAGAGCCTACGATAGGCAAGAACAGCTTAGAAGCAAGGAGTCTGGGGAGCAAGAAGATGTTGGGGTTTGCAGGCTCAGGGCAGGGGGTACAGAGTTATGATACTTGAATGAGCTGGGAGCAGAGGAGGCTGCTATCAGGGTTGTTGAGAACGGAGGTTCCTGCAGTGGGAGCTCCAGGTGCAGCCCAGTGCGGGGGCAGGAGCGGGCTGTGAGGTCAGTGGGGTGAAGAGTCACTGGAAGAAGCATGTCAACTCAGGCTTGGGAGACAGGGGGAGAAGCTTCTTCCATGAGGAGAAACTTCAGCGTGTGGGCAGGAGTGACAAGGAATAACATGGTGAGTAAGGCAGGGACTGGGGCAGGCCCCAGGTAATTGTTTGGGCCTAAAATGAACAAGAGTTTTTACAGAGTATAGTGGGTGGCACATGGTAGGGAGTGGCAGTGAAGAGCAGGGAGGGCCTATCACACTGAGCTACTGGGCCTGACAGTGCTCAGATGTGTCCTCCTCATGCCCTGGGTTGGGATGTGACTGCAAGCTCAGGGAAAGTTCTGGAAGAAGCTTCAAACGCAGGCTGAAAGGTGGGCTGTTGCTGCACACAGAGCAGCCCCCGGAGGGCCAGCGCTGAGGTGTCATCAGCACTCAGCTGTCAGGCGGGTTGACCGGAGCTGCTTGGGACATGGCGACAGGCCATAGTGGTGACCTCTGGGGCCAGGTAAGGAGGGATGGGATAGCTGTGTGCTCCCTGTCTCTTAATGGGAATTGGGAATTTGAGTCGTGAAGGAATTAAGCAGTGGCTCAGCAGGCTCTCTGGTGAGCCAGAGATAGAATGGCTCTATCTATCTAATGAACAAAACTGAAGCCAGCCCTGGCTCTCTGCGGCTGGGTCGTACATTTCCTTCTGTGACTTCTGGGACATGACCTCCTGTCTTTTCTGCTCCAGGGTTCCCAGCCCCCAGCAACAATGGGAGCCCCACTCCTGCCTCTCGGACATCTCTGCAGCAGCTTCTGAAGGCACTGTCGGTGGAATCCAGGAGCCCCGACCCCAGCGGCTCCAGGGCTGGAGGCCAGCAGGTTGCCACATTGCCCAAAGATAATGCATATGGGAGGAGGGGACCTGTCCTGAGAATTCTGGTGCGGAGACCTCTGCAAGGCCACCTCAGACCCCAGCTTCCTCTGGGAGCTCAAGGTCCAGAGCAGATGTTCCTGGTGTTACGCTGGAGCATTCCTGACTAGCACAAGTGCCCACTTCCCCCCAACCCCATCTCTGGATGCAGGAACCAGAGCAAGCCACTCAGCCCATCTGAGGCCTGTTCTCTACCCTTCAACCCCAGAGCTATGTAGACTCACTCATCAATTTGTTCACTCACCACCAGACTATATTGAATTAGGGGCCAGGTAGGCTCTGTTATAGGCACTGGGAAACCTGGTGAGCAAGGAGGGGTGTTTATTGTCCTGAAGTTTATTTACTTAGGGGTGAGGTGGGAATACACTGAACAGGCAAGTAAGGAAGCATCTGTGGTAAATTATGGGGAAGCACTATTTTGGGTTGTTGGCATTTCAACTGAAACCTAAATGACAGAAGTAAGCTACCCTGAGGAAATCTGGGAAAAGAGCCAGTGCCAAGGCCCTGAGGCTGGAGTGAGTGGAGGGAAGACAGAGGAGAGGAGTGAGGCAGGACCAGGCCAGAGGATGAGAGGTTCTAAGAGGGGAGTGACAAGATCTAGGCTTTAAAAGTCCTTCTGGACACTCTGTGAGTAATGGATTGTAGGGCTTCCCTGGTGGTGCAGTGGGTGGAACGCTGCACTGTGGAGCTTCTGTAGCCATTGCAAGTTCAATCCCTGGCCAAGTAGCTGACCCACATGGCGCAGCAGACCTCTCCTGCCTCGCCCGCTGCTCCCCTCAGCAGTGTGTTTCAGTCCATCTGCCTGTTCTGCTCCCCACTCTGTCTCTGGTGAATCCTCTCACCTCCATACCCCTGGCCTGTACCCCAGCGCTTGTGTGCGTAAATAAAGAAATAAGTATTTTTAAAAGCAATGGATTGTAAGCAGGGAGAACACTTGGAAGTTCCTGCAGTGGCACGAGCAAGAGCAAGGGGGTGGCTGAAACGGGCAGAAGTGGGGGCTTTTGGTGTTTGTTTTGGAGACTGAGGCAAGCACACTTTCACCTGGACATGGGGAGAGGGCACCACACCCAGCACCGAGAGCCTGGGGAGAGGCAGCGCTCAGGACCCTTAGGTCTGGGGCGGCTATCAGACAGCAGCGGGTGAGTCAGGGAGTGTGTGGGTGGCGCGAGCCTGCAGTCCAGGGCAGGAGCACTCTGGGGAAGTCATTGGTATCTGGGTGGCATCCACGAGGGTAGGTCAGGTGAAACCGAGGCAGAGTTCTGAAGAAAAGGCGTCCCAGCCCTGAACCGGGGGGCTGCTGCATCATTTAGTGAGGGTATCTCAGTCTCAGCACTATTAGCGTTCTGTGCCTGACAATTCTTTGTTGTGGGGACTGTCCTGTGCATTGTAAGATGTTCAGCAGCAACTCTGGCTTCTGCCCACTAGATGCCAGTAGCAGCCCTCCTCCCCGGGCTATGCCAGTGGGTGTCTCTGGTTGCCCATGTGCCCTGGAAGGGCAGGGACAAAGTCACTAAGAATCACTGCTTTAGGGGCCTCCCTGGTGGCGCAGTGGGTTAGGCAACGCACTATGAAGCAAACTGCAGCCACTGCAGCACGAGTTCGATCACTGACACTGACCTGGGAGGGGACCCACATGGCGCAGCAGACCTCTCCTGCCTCGCCTGCTGCTTCCCTCAGCAGTGTGTTTCAGTCAGTCTGCCTGTTCTGCTCCCCACTCTGGTGGATCCTCTCACCCCCCCTGCACCTCTGGCCTGTACCCCAGATTTTATATACATAAATAAATAAGTCTTTTTTTAAAAAAAAAAAAAGAGTGACTGCTTTAGAATTTAGAGAAGACAAGGAGGTGGAGAGGAGGGAGTGAAACTTGGAAGGGTTCAAGGGGAGGGGGGTCCCACTGAATAAACATGGCTGAGAAACTGAGCAAGAGGAAGACTCAGAAAAGTGTCTGGCCCTTGGTGGTGCCATGAGTGACCCACCAGGAGTAGATGGGGGGAGTGGGAAGACCCCCTGGTGAGGGCTGGGGGGAATGGGAGGGATTAGAGATAGTTGGAGAAGGTGGTGGCCACAGGGTTGGTGCTCAGAGGGCTTTCTAAGGAGTGGGGCTGGTCTGAGAGTGGGGAGTGCCAGCGGGAGGGTTAGTGGCTGGAGTAGGCTGGAGGGACAGGCAGCGGAAGGACGTGTCCTTTGCGTGGAGGTGGAGCTCAAGTGCAGGTGCTGGCAGGGTGAGGCTCTTGCCTGCTGCTTCCATTTCCCTCTAAACAGGAAGCAAAGCAACCGCTGGGCAGGCGAGAGTAATAGGGGTTCTGAAGAGCGGGAGAGCACACTAGGAGAGTTTGGGGATTTGCGGTCATCCAGGCAGGTCGATGCAGTGAGAGTTCTCCGGAAAAAGCAGCTGTGTGGTCAGAGGCGGGGGCAGCTGCGGATGGTTTAGGTTTGAGCAGGGCTGGGGTTCTGTCAGGGGCGTGGTCATGGGGGCAGGAGGCCGGCTCACATTATAGAGGGCATGACTCCAGCGATGGGAGTGGGGGCATCCAGGTGGTCTGGTGATGAGGATCCCAGGATTGGAACAGGCACTGAGGCTTCTGGGGAAAGCTAGGGTGTGAAAGCTGGCTTGGGCTCACAGGGGAGGGAGCTGCTGGAGCCCTGGCCCTGGAAGAGCTGGGTGTCTCTCCCAGCAGGCCTAGCACAGAAGCAGCTCCAGGGCTTTCAAGTATGGTGGCACATCTCTTGCTGTGATCTCACAGCCAGGGGCAGGACAGCTGTCTCCCCTTTCTCTGGAGAGGTTACTAAGTCACCATTCCCCATGGCTGGCTCCTCTTTCCAGGGCCATCCCTTAGGGATACCTCTATTTGGGTACTCTCTGGATAAGAAAGTGTCCTATGTATGTGACACGCTGGTACCTGCTGCCCGTCCGTCACACTCGGCAACCTCGGCTAGGGACTGGGGACAGAGAAGGGGTGTTCGCTTGCAGAGGGGGTGACACAACAAAGCCATCAGACACCATCTCAGTACAGTGACAGTGTGCGTGGCATCCAGGAGCCTGGGGACAGGGTACCTCCCTCTGCCTGAGAGGATGGTGACAAGGTGAGAGAGCAGGAGCCCACCTAGCACAGAAAGAAGGGCGAGGAGGGTGTTTCTGGCCAAGCAAACAGCCCCTGGAAAAGACTGAAAAGTGACAGCTCAGGCTGAGTCCAGAACCAGCTCCTGTCACTGCTGCCCCTTCCCAGAGCTGGTGGGAATGCTGGAGACAACGCCAGTTGCAGGCCAGCTGTAGTTCTGGGGCTACTCATGGCAGCCCAGGTGGAATAGAATGACAGCAGAGGGCAGATCTAGCTTGGGAAGAGCTGGAGGAAGCGCTGCTGCAGCCACACCTGGCAGCCATGTAGGGCTGGGTGGGGTATATGTGGAGATGGAGAGGTGCAGAAGCACTGCATTATGTAACAGTCACTGCCCCATGCTGTGCCTGTCTGGGGGACGGGCTGAGGGGGGCTGCAGCAGTGACACATAGCCTACGTGGGGCTGAGTTGGCTGCTGCTGTGGACTCTCCGTGGCTGGTGGCCAGTAGGGCCGGGTGCTGGGCAGACCTGGAGCTGCCCCTTCAGGGAAGGTTTGGATGAGAATCAATGGAGACTTGTGGGGTGGAGAGGGAGTGTGAGCAGCCCTAATGTCAGCTCTGCCTGGAGGCCTGGCCTTTTAAGGAAGACAAAAGGCTGATCCTGTTTGCAGTGTCTGGGGAGACGCATGAATTGTGAATCCCAGTGTGAATATGGCTGGAGACAATTGCACACCCCCCCCCCCCAAACCCGCATGACCATTTGGGATGCCCACACTCTGAGGTATCTGGGGCAAGGACAGGTAATGGCTGCATCCTAGGCCCCAATGATCATCTCTCTGTCCTCTGTCCTTCCTCAGGAAAGGGGCTACTGAGCTCTGTCCATGCCTGGCAAGTCACGGTCCAGGTCCTGCCCAGCCCAGCCCAGCCCAGCCCACATGGGCTGACTGGTGAGGATGACCCATAAAATATGCCTCTGGAGGGGACAAGGGAGGCTGACTGGCCTCTCTTAACCTAGCCTGCGTGATACCCACCCCACCAGGCAGTGGCACTCACCTAGCAGAGAGCCTGGGGAGGCTGACAGGAGGCAGGGGCAGCCTGGGATTAAGAGGGAACCTACCCACCCTGCATGGCTTGGGGTGACTGGAGTGGGGCTTGTCTGAGCCTAGGCAGGGGTGAGAGATTGTCTGTGGGCACCGAGAGCTCACACTTCCTACTCCCATGGAGACAGGCAGGCAGGATCAAAGGTCCGGCCGGCACACAAGCTTAAGGCCAGATCCTCTGGAGATGGATTGATGCTCATTTAACCAGAGGCTGCCATGTAGAGCTGTGGGCTATAAATACATAGCCTGAATCCTGCTGGGCTTATAGCATCAGGAGCTGTGGAAGCTGTGAGAAACTCCCCCTGGAGGCTGCCCAGGTTGGTGCTGGTGGCAATGGGGGTTAGAAGAGAATGGGTGAGGGCGCTCCAGAAGAGTTGATGTTTGCCGTTCTGAAATCAGGATAGGGGGAGGGTGGGTAGGGAGCCATCCTGAAATTTCTTCTCACTTCACTCCTCTTTCCACATCACTCCAAGAGGGGTGTGCTGCAGGTATGTGGGTGGAGGAGTCAGAACTGGAGTGCCGAGGGGGTCACCACCCAGAACAAGGAAGCTCCTGACTCTTCATAGCTGCCCCCAAGACCTATTTTTTCCCTGAGCTATGTCTAAAAGACCCGACCTCTGACCAACCCCCACCCCAGCTAGGTTTCTTTGTTTTGCCCCAAGGGGTAGCATCTTCTCTAGGTCAAGTACCTCCCAAAACCTTGCCTGGGTCTCAGTTACTGCTGAGATGTGAGTCCAGGCCAGTTTTACTCTTACCTCTTTGCCCTTAATGGAGGAAACTGACAGCTGCAGGAGAAACAGGCGCGCTGAAGTCAAAAGTCCCAGGTTCTGAGCACTCGCCTACCCCACCCGGCTGGGGAGTCTTTTCAGTGCCCCTCAGAGCAGCAGCGAGGACTAGAAGGAGACCCAGGTCTCCCCCAGCGCTTCGGACTGCACCGACCCGCAGGCGGCGGCAGGGGGCACTCGCAACCTGGGCGTGCGTGCCTTCTCCGGCTCTGCGGGCCCCACCAAGTCCAGCTTGGGTGAGGGCGCTTTAGGGGAAGGGGCTGGGGCAATTTCCCCGTAACACCCCGGGGCCCGCGGCCCCCTCCCCCCCACTCTTTTCCGCTTGGCTTCTTTCTTCTGGGCCGCAGGACTGGAGCTGTGGTTTATTTTACTCCAGGAGCCCTAACACGCCCTCCCATCCTCTTCCAGGGCTCTTGGGCGGCGGGGAGATCAGTTCACGCCCACTGTTCTAGATCCATGTGCTCCGCCCCGGCCCCCCGGCCCCGCAGTCCGCAGCAGAGAGGTCCAGCCTTGGTGCCTGGCCGCATCAGCCTCTTCTTGTAGCTTCCTGCGCGCTGACCCTTCCACTTCTGTGGGCATCCTTTTCAGATTCCCAGAACCCAGACGCCGGGCGCCTCTGATCTCCCGCGCGCCACGGAGCCCTGGAGAAAAAGGGGTAGGGGCGCCCGAGCGGAGACCTAGGGCGCGAGAGATTGGGCTCGCCCAGCTTCCGACGAGGCGCACCTTCCACCCACCCTCAGGTCGGACCGCCCGCCCCGCCTCCCTCTCCCTCCTCCTGCTCCCGCCTCCCGTCTGCTCCCTACTCCAGCTGCCGCTCGCGCAGCTCCCCACTCTCCTGCCACCGCCGACTGCCTGCAGGCGCGGCTCGCGACTCCTGCAAGCTGGCGGCGCTTCGGCCTCCTGCGAGAACCCGAGGCGCGCTCCCTGCCTAGCCCTCCCGGCCGGCTTCTCGGCGTGCGTCCTACAGCCGGGTGGCGGGAGGCGCAACTTTACCCCGATTCCGGGCGGGGCCGGAACTGCAGCGGGACAAGTTGGAAAACTTCTCCGGGGCGGACGGCGGGGACTCCGGGCGGCGGTAGAAAAGGATGTAGGAGGGCGGTGGCTGACACTTAACAGCCCCGGACCTCCAAGGCCCTGTTCGGTCCGGCCATGGGGCACCAGCGCCTTCAGCGCCGCCGAGGGGTCGACCCTCTCGTCTAGCCGAGCTGGGTGGGACGGCGCTGTCACCCACCGGTAGTGCACACCTGTAGTGCCACCGGTAGAGGCACCCCCTCTGGCTGGGTCCAGACCGGTCATGGACCACCAAGAGCCCTACTCCGTGCAGGCCACGGCGGCCATCGCCGCGGTCATCACCTTTCTCATTCTCTTCACCATCTTTGGCAACGCGCTGGTCATCCTGGCTGTGTTGACAAGCCGCTCGCTGCGCGCCCCACAGAACCTGTTCCTGGTGTCGCTGGCCGCCGCTGACATCCTGGTGGCCACGCTGATTATCCCATTCTCGCTGGCCAACGAACTGCTGGGCTACTGGTACTTCCGGCGCATGTGGTGCGAGGTGTACCTGGCGCTGGACGTGCTTTTCTGTACCTCCTCCATCGTGCACCTGTGTGCCATCAGCCTGGACCGCTACTGGGCGGTGAGCCGCGCACTGGAGTACAACTCCAAGCGCACCCCACGCCGCATCAAGTGCATCATCCTCACGGTGTGGCTCATTGCAGCTGGCATCTCCCTGCCACCCCTTGTCTACAAGGGCGACCAGGGCCCCCAGCCGCGTGGGCGCCCTCAGTGCAAGCTCAACCAAGAGGCCTGGTACATCCTGGCCTCCAGCATTGGATCCTTCTTCGCACCCTGCCTCATCATGATCCTTGTCTACCTGCGCATCTATCTGATTGCCAAACGCAGTCACTGCAGAGGTCCCAGGGCCAAGGGAGCCCCTGGGAAGAACGAGTCTGAGCAGTCCCACCAGGTCCCTGGGGGAACTTTAGCCTCCACCACGATGCCAGCTTTAGTCTCTCATCTGGTTGCTGCCGGAGAGACCAATGGACACCCCAAGCCCACTGGGGAGAACGAAATGGAGGCGACCCCTGAAGATCCTGGAACCTCTGCTTTGCCACCCAGCTGGCCTGCTCTTCCTAACTCAGGTCAAGATCAAAAGGAAGGTATTTGTGAGGCATCTCTAGAGGAAGAAGTTGAAGAGGAGGAGGAGGAAGAGGAGAGAGAGGAAGAGTGTGAGCCTCAGGCCACGCCAGCATCTCCTGCCTCGGCTTGCAGCCCACCAGGTGCACCTCGGCTGCAGCAGCCACAGGGCTCCCAGGTGCTGGCTACCCTCCGTGGCCAGGTGCTCCTGGGCAGGGCTGCGGGCACTGCAAGTGGCCAGTGGTGGCGTCGGCGGACACAGTTGTCCCGGGAGAAGCGGTTCACCTTTGTGCTGGCTGTGGTCATTGGTGTCTTCGTGCTCTGCTGGTTCCCCTTCTTCTTCAGCTACAGTCTGGGTGCCATCTGCCCACAGCAATGCAAGGTGCCCCACGGCCTCTTCCAGTTCTTCTTCTGGATTGGCTACTGCAACAGCTCGCTGAACCCTGTCATCTACACCATTTTCAACCAGGACTTTCGCCGTGCCTTCCGGAAGATCCTTTGCCGCCAGTGGACACAGACGGCCTGGTGAGCCCGCCTGCCCACTGCCCGTGCGGGGTCTGTGCCAGGTGGCACCAGGGCCATCCCGCTTCTTGCCCTCTTTTATGTGGCCACCTTCTGGGGGCCTTCTGGTCCCTTCCCATGTCCTGAAGGTCTCATCTTGGGATCCCCTAGGAGAGGCAGGGGTGCTGTTCACAGAAGCGGCCTCATGCTGACTTGGCTTTGGGGATGTGTTCTCCACTCCCAGCCTGAACACAAGCAGGTAGATGAGGCTTACGCCTTCCTGAATGTAGCTGGGGCCAGAGTAGGCTGGAACACCTCCCTCCCAGGATGTGCCCTGCAAGCCAATGGGTGGGTTTCCCTTTTTTGAGGACCCTGTGTTCCCTGACAGGTCACTTGCTTATGCTATCTTTGTTGCTTTTTCATCTTTCTCCCCTGTAAGAAGCAGGCAGCCAGACTTTCACTTTTCCCAGGCGGACCTGCTGCTCAGGAGGAGGGAGACACCAGGAGTGCGCATTCCCGCCGGTGCCTGCGGTCCCTGTCAGGCACTGGGATAGGGGTTATGGGTTTTTCTGGATTCTTCAACTCCCTGTCCCCAGCTTTTGGGTTTGTAGCTCCTTTAAAGGCCAGAATCGTGGATCATTTTCCACACTGGCGCCCCTCTGGGATGTGGGTAGGCACGTGGATGTCTCAGGGGGGCGGTCTGGAGGCCTGGTCTCTGCCTCAACAGGAGATTCCTGATCACTAGCATTTACCCCTTGCAAAAACTGGGGCAACAATAGCATGCCCGCCTACCTGCCACAGGGAGATGAAAGGCTTTGCAGAGAGCTTTGAGCTCCATGAGGAAAAACGCACTAGAGAACCAGAAAATGTGATTATTCAGTGATATAAAAAATCCCCTTTTTCTGTGTTTATCACCACCTGTCTTCCTGTAGACTTTTGTTCTGTGCCTGGGGTGTGTGAATTCCTACCCCAAACTGGAAGTGGGGAGTGGCAGACAGAACCACTATTTCAGTTAAAGGATTTCTTTGAGAATATATTCTTGTGCCTGTAAAGATTTGAGTTATTATGCTGCATGACAGCTTCTTGACATTTCACCTGCAACACCAAGAGAATTTTCAGTGGCTTGGGTCCCCAATAGGGGATAAATCTTTTGTCATCAAGCAGGCAAATTGTTTCCCCAAGATAGCTAAAAATACCCATGCCAGAGAACAGTCTGAGAGCCTGTGGCGGGTGGCAGACAGGGCGCTGGGCAGGGGCAGGTGAACAAGGGCCCCACAGGGTCCTGGAGCAGCCTCCCACTGTGCCCCAGGGAAGGACTCCAAGCCCCAAATGGGTGCCTGTGATGCACAAGGGATCCCACCAGCAGGGCTACCACCCGGCCACCTCAGACCCAGTCAAGCTGCTCCACCCTGTGGATGGGGCTCCAGGAGCCTCTCCCTGCTGTTCCTCTCTGCACCCAGAGCCAGGGCCTGTGGAACAGTTGGGAGCATGCAAAGGATGTTTCCCAGGCTTCCCATAAGCCAGTGGGCATCTTAGCTTGAGGGTGGGGCTGAGCGCCATAGGCACTATTGGCACCCTAGTGAACCTGGCAACTTTGGAGGGGTTCTGAGAGTTTTCTGGGGTGGGGAGAATAGGGAGAAAAAGACAGTGTCTCCTGGGGGTGGAGGCTATCCAGCGTCTTCCTTGGTCTCCCGGCCAGGTGAAGGGCACTGCCCTGGGGCAGGGCTGAGGAGGCAGGACCCCAAGGAGGGGCTGATGTGCCCCACAGGACCCTCGCTCATGCTGCCTGTGGCACTCTTATTGTGATATGTAGGTGTTTTTTTAAAAATTCTGAGCTATTTTATCAATAAAGGATATTTTTTAATAAGCAAGCTGTGTCCTCATTGCCCAAAGGCTGCTGGGAAGAGTTAGCTAGCTGTTCCTCAACTAGGCTCTGGGCGTAGGTCCCTCCCAGGGCCCCGATTCCTGTCCTCTTTCAGGTGTGGCAGGCTGGTAACCCACCTGCCTGCCTGCTTGGCCCCCTCAGCATCCTTTTTCATCATTACATATAAGTGGGGGTAAGATTGGCTGGAGGAGCCAGAGACCGGCTACCTGATTTCCAGAGCAGGTGATGTTTGGATTAAGCCTTGGAGGAAGACAGGAGTGCCTGAGGAGGTAAGAAACGATGGTGTTTGGGGAGGGGACCAGCATATGCAAAGGGTGTCTTGGGTGGATATGAGGTTTTTTTTTTTTAATTTATGCATACAAGAACTGGGTACAGGCCAGAACTGGGGTATAGGTCAGAGGTGCGGGGCATGAGAGGATTCACCAGAGACAGAGTGGGGAGCAGAACAGGCAGATCTGCTGAAATACACTGCTGAGGGGAGTAGCAGGGGAGGCAGGAGAGGTCTGCTGTGCCATGTGGGTCACCTCCCTGGCTGGGGATCGAACTTGTGCTGCAGTGGCTGTGGATGCTTCATAGTGTGGTGCTTAACCCCTTTCGCCACCACGGAGGCCTGGATTTGATTTTGAAAATCGGTCTGAAGCTAGCCCTGGTGGGCGGTCAGCAGCAGCTGGGAGCCAGCAGAGGTGGTGGGACAACACATGGAGTGGGAGCAATGCAGTTAAGGAAGGTAGGACTGTTACAGGGCAGGGAGAGGAGCACCCAGAACCCCCAAGCCTGCCCTCTCTGAATGGGTTTTGTTATTTGCCACATTAAGATAAACATATAAAATTTTTAATGGAAAGGAACTTTAATACAACTAGGGTACAATAAAGAAAGAACAAAGAACATAGTTACTAAGTTAAGCATTTAAAGTTACCCATTTCCTTGAGGGTAAAAGTTTAGCCAAATAGGATTGGCCCAAAGCAAGGCCCCCAAACCTGGCACACATTTAAAGGACCTTTCAGTAGAGACCTATAGAAAAGGGTTAGAAAGAGTTAGACAAATCTGGGAGGAAAAGAGCAAAATCACAATCAAGATGAAATCTGCCATTGTAACCTCCCCACGTGTCTCTCACCCGCATCTGTCCCAACCAGTCCAAGACCAAAAAGCAAGCACAGTTTCTTCACATGTCCCTCTGCTCCACGTGCCTCCTCCAGGTCTCCTTGCTGCTCTCCATCTTCCTTTTTTCCTTTTTCTTTTCTTTGCAAAATTTTTTTTATTCTTCTCAGCTCTACCCACTTAGGGCGGAACCAGGATTTTGGAACTTCTTTTTTGGCCCAAAACAAAGCCCAAAAACCTGGCACACATTTAAAGAACCTTTCAGTAAAAACCTATAAAAAAGGGTTAAAAAAAGTTAGACAAATCTGGAAAAAAAAGAGCAAAATTAAAATTAAAATAAAAGCTGCCATTGCTAATCTCTTTACAAGTTTTTCACCCACATCTGTCCCAACCAGTCCAAAACCAAAAAGCAAGCACAGTTTTTTAACATATCCCTCTGCTCCACGTGCCTCCTCCAGGTCTCCTTGCTATTCTCCATCTTCCTTTTTTCCTTTTTCTTTTCTTTGCAAAAATTTTTTTATTCTTCTCAGCTCTACCCACTTAAAGCAAAACCAAAATTTTAAAACTTCTTTTTTTCCTAAAACCACCCTGTTACAATACGAGATGGTTTTAAGCTGCTGCCTTTAGTGAGATGCAAGTGAGATGCAGAGGAGCGGAATGGCGCTGCGTTGCTCTAAGCTCTCCACATTAAGATTCATTCACATCAGAGCTGGTAGGTCTGAGGCTTTCATCCCTTCAGTCTCCTCATTTCCCAGTTGAAGAGTCTGAAGCCCCAAAGCCCTTCTGTGAGGTGGGCGAGACATTGAGCCCATCAGACATCCTGTCCTACCTCAGAGAGGGCAGCCCCTAGGTCCTGACCCAGGCTGGCCTCCTTCCGAGGGCAGGGAGGCCTGACAGCGGGCTGGTTGCACGGCAGGTAACTAAGGCCAGGGGGAGGGGCAATGCTAATGGCAGAACCCAGGGCGAGGTGTGCGCTGGGAGGGGAGGGCAGAGGGAGGAGCTGTAACGGCCCCTCCAGGGGGCTCTCCCTCCACCTCCAGGATTCACACTTCCCTGCTGCTGTAAATCCAGCAGCACCGGTGGCTTGAGGACAAGGGCATGGAGCTTCACTGGGGAATCTCAAGAAAGTCACCCTCTACTGAGGAACTCGAGCACGTCCTCCCAGCCCAGGTACCCACCGCTGAGACCCTAAGGCTTGACGAGGGTAGACTAGAATACGCTGACAGTCTGCTGTATGCCAGGCCCCATGCTAGGCTTGTACCCACTTTGCTACCTTATTCAGTGCTCAGATAAAAAAAAAAAAAAAGCTGGAAGGGGGATTCTAGGGACTTATCCAGAGTCATGGAGGGGATATAGGTGGTGCAGCTGGAGCTAGACCCTGGGAGTCCTGGCACTCAGTCTGGCCCTCCCCCACTTCTGCTCTTCTGGGTGAGCAGCACCTGCTTTTGATTTCACCCTGAGCGCACCTGGATCAGTGAGTGACTGATTTGGGCTCAAAGCAGCAGAGATATGGTGGGTGGGGTGGGGGGAGAGGGAGTTGCCCTCCAACTCTCCAGAGGCACCTGCCATGGAGGTGAGGGTGGGGGAGGAGGTGGCAAGCGACAACAACGAGGCTTGGCAGTTCACCAGGTGGAGGTGAGCAGTGTTGGCCAGGGGCGTCTGCTTTCTGAAGACCCCTGTCTTGAGAGGTCTCAAAGTAAAGGGAGGTACCAGCAGAGAAGACTGTTAAAGGATAGGTGTGTTTGCGTGTGGGCGTGCGCACCCATGCTCGGGGTGGTTACGAAGACCCCCTTCTTGCAACTACACGCACTGCCTGAAAATCTGGGTTCCTAGGTCACCAAGGACAGACTTGAAAGACAATCAGATCCAGCCCCTGGCTCAGGGCAGCTGCCAGATGCTCTGGGCGGAGGGAATTCCTGTTCACTGCCTGGTTGCAGGAGGCACGCCTCACCCCTGCGCAGAAGGTTCCTCGGCAGGAGGGCCAGGCTGCCCTGCTACCTTTTGGTGGGATGGAGCTCATGGGGTCCTCAGACCCTGGCCCTCCCCATCTTCTACACAAGGCGATCTCCGTCTTGTGTTTTGGGGGGGGTGCTGGGAAGTGGGTGTGGGACCTTGCTCAAGCACCACCTGCAAGTGGAGTGGCTGTGTGAGAAGGAGAGGGCGAAGCTTTCCTTTCCCCCGTGCTCCATGACTGCACTCGGAGACTGGTCCCTGGAGGTAGCAGGGCTGGGGTGGGATTTCCACGCCAGTGGGTGCCACAGTGGGGAGGCCAGGATGCCCTGTTTTTGCCGCCATTTATCCAGGTGCCTCCGGGCGGGGTTGTGCCCCTCCCTAGTCCTCAGGGTCCCTGTGTGCCCACCAGAGATTGCTCCTGCGGTCCCAAGGGTTCCCCAGTTTGAGACCTTGAGGGGAGGCCCCCTCCCCTCAAGGAAGGTGCACAGGTGGAAGTCTCTGGGTCAGTCAATGGAGTCTGACTCTTGGTAGGATGCTCCCTTTGCCCTTGCACCCTGTGCAGAGGCAGACAGGCCTGGAGTGACTGACCCGTTTGGGGCCTTCTGAGACAGGCCGTGGTGGAGGGACAGTACAGCTCTGAGTGAGCAGGAGCAGTGCCTGTCGTGTGTCAGCTGAGATTGGCGTGATTACTGCTCCATTTTAGAGATGAGGAAGCAGGCTGCGGGAGGGCGAGGGACCTGATTAAGGTCCTCCAGAGCCGGGACAGGAACCAACGCAGTCTAATCCTAACTGTCACTAGCTGGCCTCAGCATTTGCCTCTGCAACGGGATGGGGTGGGAACAGGCCTATGACTTTGGGGGTCATCTCCCTGTCTGCTGGAACCTCATTAGAACAGGAGCCCAGGTAGGGGTGGGACGCTTCCAGGCTCTGCTCACTGTTAGCTGGGGAGGCGGGGAGCACTGGACTATAATTAGATTCTGGGATTCTTAGAGCTCCCCGCATCCGGCAGCATCCGGCAGCATCCAGCCTTTCTTCCATCCGGGCTAGGGAAGGCAGTTGTCAGGGGGCCAGAATGGAAGGAGCCCACATGTCAGCTTGCGCCCTCCCTGGGGGCCTCCTGGCTCTGAGCTTCTCACACCCTCTCCTGGCCCCCAGCCAGAGGCGCCTGCCCTTGGCTTGGCCTTTTGGCCATATTGATTAGCAGTGATTTCAAGGGAGAGGTGCTCCCTGTTAACGTCCACTGTTAACAGGGGATTCTGGCCCCCTTGCCTGCCGCCCTTCCCCTCTCCTGGTCCTTCCCACTTCTGTGTCCTCAGGGACTTCCTCCCCCGTCTCTGAGACTCCTCTTTGCCTCCTTCTGACCCTGTGACTTCTGCCTCCCCCCTGGGATGGTCCTGGTTCTTCATGGGGCCCGCAGGCTCTGTGGACCGCTGTGGCTGCAAGGGGACCGTGAAAGACTGGAGACCAGAAAGAGCTTCTCTCCCTGGCAAGTTGGGACTATTTCTGGCCCTGTTATAGTCTTCTGGGGTTCCTGGCTTTCCAGCAGTCTGGGGAGGCACTGGGACCTAGTGTAAGGTGCCAGGGTCCTGACCTTGGATTTCCCTGGGGAGGGGACAGGCCCCTTCTGGAGCTGAGATGTGGGCCCCTCCAGTCTCAGAGCCGCCAGGGCTCAGATGGAAGCCATTACCTCTGACCCCACAGGGACATGGGCTGATTTAAGAGGAATAAGCTCTGGGTCGCAGCCACAGGGAGCCAGGGTGTCCCTTTGTCTCTTCCAGTTTCCACTCTCAGCCCAGCTGCAGCTGTGAGGGATGGAACATGAGAGGCTATTTGAGCCACTGCTTGGATTCCCTGGACACTGGAGCAGGCAAGGGTTACACCCAGCCTCCTGTGGGTGTAACCTGCAACCAATGCAGGAGGGGACTGGCTGGGGTGGCCACAGGCAGCAGGTCCACGAGTTCCCTGTGTGTTCTTTGTCAGGTGGCTCTTTGACCCAGCTGTTCCAGCTGCAAGTCTGGGCAGGCCGTGGCCTCTCTACCCCTGCTGGTCTGGCAGCTGGAGTTAGAATGGGCACTGGGCTCACATCTGCTTGAGGGATTTCCAAAGCTGTCTCAGAGCCCTGGCTAGGTCAGCAGAGGTCAGGCCAGCAGGGCACTGAGGGAGTGGACTTGGTCAAAACTTCTCACCTCTCTGGGCTTCAGATTTCTCACTGTCCAGGGAAGGCGTTGCCCTGGAACAGCGCTCAGAGGATGCATTTGCTATCATGGGTGCAGCCTCTGAGACTACGAGGCAGGGGCTGGAAGGGGAGAGAACCAGCTCAGCGTCTCCTCTCCACACCGCACCCCTGCCTTTCTGTTTTTCTATTTTCAGGAAGCATCTTTACCTCCTTGTCCACTAGGCTTTGTTCTCCGCAGGCTCCTATGGTTTCTGCCCCTTTCCCAGTCCAGACTCAAGCAACACCCCTCAACTTCCCTCCCCACCCCGTCCAACCCATGATGCCTGTGTCCCAGGCAAATCTAAGTGACATGTGGCTCAGAGGGTGTCTTGAAATACATTCCCCCAAATTAGACTGGGGGCTGGGCCAGGGCTTGAACCTGAGCTTGACCTTGTGTCTAATACAAGATTGGAAGGGGGAACTGAGGCCCTCTGGCTGGGGCCTTTTGGGGAAATGTGATTGGGGGGTTGGTGTGGTCATGGCCTAGAGTGGCAGACAGAGAAGAGGGGGCTCCAGAAAGTGAACCTGCTTTGATCCCAGCTGCGGGGGTGGGTGTCCACAGTTCTCCTGTGAGGGCAGGGAGTTGTCTCATTTGCTGGTGCCCACCATGCCCCTCCCCTGCAGCCCAGCCTGACTCTGCGCTGGGGTGCAGGACACATGGTTAAGCCACTGAGTTTTCTCAGAAAACTGGGACAGCCTTGGCATTCGTCACCTAAGGCTGGGGACCCAGCACTCCTGGAATGCATCTCTGATTTGGTGTTTAATTTTTATGTTTTGTTTTGTTTTGTTTTTTTCCATAGTTTCCTAGAGAAATTCTGTCGGAAGATTCCATCCCAGCTTTTTTGAGCTAAAGGCAGGAGAACTGTCCCTGCAGAGATGGGGGAGCGCCAGGGCTTCCGGAACCGTAAATATGGTTTATGTGGATCACCTCACTGGTCCGCATAAACCATGTTTATGTGAGCTCCTCCTGAGAGGGAAGAATGGTGGGCAGGGGCGGGAGGCTAGCATCTCAAGCGAGAGGCTTGAACAATAGCAGGTGCTGGATGTTAGCTGAGCTGTTTTGGGGGGCCCAGGTGGTCTGAGTCTCTACAGCCCCACTTTGGTTTGTTTGAGTGGAGTGTGCGAGTTCGCAGCCTGAAGGGAATTGCTGGGACTTGAGAGGTGGTCGAAAGCTGCCCCAGAGCAGTCACAATGGACAGCTGGTGCGGGGAAGCAGTTTGAGGGGCCCTGTGCTGAACATGCCTGGACCCCGGGCCTCTTCCTGCCTGGCTTCTTCAGTGCTCTGGGTTCTGTGCTGGCACAAAGGGGTGCAAGCGAGGACCACCACTGCCATGCACCGCAGGGGTGTCCAGTGGGCACGAGGAGGCCGGCAGCACAAAGCTTAGCCCGCACTGAGGGCTGGGGTGCAGCAGCAGGGGACGGGGAGACCTGCTAGGGGCAGGAGTCCGGGAGGAGGCCCACCGAGGAAGTGTTCTGCAGCAGACAGGTGGCCGGAGGCAAGGGATGGGGGGTGCACATTGTCCGGCTAGGGCTTGGGTGTGGGCTCACTCATATTCTGATGTGGTTTCTGGCCCCAGGCTGTCCCTCAGAGGCAAGGAACAAGGCGGGGTGAGGCCCAGGGCCAGCAGTGCTATGCCAGAGGCAGCTGACTAAAAATAAATTGGGATGTCAGGGTCTCCTGTCTCCAGGAAGTGGGGAAGAGTGATGAGTGTCAGGAGGAGGAGGAGGAGGGCAGGAGGAGGCAAAGGGGAGGGGACAAGTCACAGCTGAAGGCCGCCAGCAAACTTGTTTATTTTCTTCCTTCTGGCCTGAAGGCTCTCAGGCTGCTGCTCCCCAGGTCTGGGGATGGGGGTGGGGGGGTGGGGTGGGGGGGTGGGGGGGGTGGGGGGGTGGGCTCTGGTCTCCAGGACCTGTGGTGTCCAGATCCCGCCCTGCATGCCCAGTCCCCTGTCTCCTAAGTGCTCCTTTGAGTGCTCTGTAGAACTCACAGTGAAGGCAAAAGGGCCGAGGCTCCAAAGACCACGTTGGGAGGAAGAGAACAAACCTGGTTTGTCAAATTTCATTTCTGGCCTGTTCATTCTGCAGCTGCAGGAACTGGGCCCAGCAGGATTAGGGATCTGACCCAGGTCAGATCTGTTGTCATGAGCCTCACCAGAGCCCAGCTCTCTGACACCCAGGCCCAGCTCTCTGACACCCAGACCCAGCTCTCTGACACCCAGACCCAGTTCTCTGAGGGGAGCTTCAGCTCAGAAATGGTGCAGCCACGGCCCACGTGGCCCTTGAAATAAGGCTTGTACAGTGGGGAACAGCCCTCCCCAGTCATGGTCACAGCCTGGGCATGTGGGTTGGAGGTAATTGTTGCATGAGCCTCACAAACTGTCAAGGTGTACATGACACCTACCTGCACCCACGGGCACCCACACAGTGCAGGGGCCTGGTTTCTTGGTGACATGGCTCCTTCCCTGCCCTGCACTGCGGGGGCTGGGAGTGGCTCTGTGGATATGGAGGGGTGAATGTGGTGCTTTGTGCCTTTGCCCCCTTGGCTATGGGGCAAGGCCAGTGAGGAGCCCTTGGCCATCCTAGCGACAGAGCACATGGGTGCTGGGTCTCGGCCCCTCTTGTCCTGACCATGGGCATCATGTCTGGTCTGGGCAGGGCTTGGAGGCAAGTTGCTTTGCGCTTAGACTTTTCCCCCCTCAGCTCACCTAGACCCCTAGACTGGGTCTATCCAGACGGTGAGCTGTGCACTCCCTTTCCCTCCCCCTTCCTTCCCTTCCTCTCAGTTCTTGCCTAGAAGATCCTCTGTGGGATGAACCCTGACACCAGAGGTCACGGTCTATCTGGCTGTATTTGAACCCCAGGGCAGGGCCATGGTTGCTCCCCCAAATGCCTGTGGCTGTTTGTCTCACCACTCTGACTGCGTGTGACTGGGGCAGTGGGTCCTCAGGAGGGACAGGGCGTGGGCGCCAGGCCACCCGCGGCTGCGTCCAGGGCCACGAGCGGGAGTCCTCGCAGGGCTTCCACTCCCTTTCCTCTTGGTTCCTCCTCCTCCTCCTTCTCCTTTTCCCCTTGTTTTATCAAGTCTGTTGGTAGATCCTCTAGAAGGACCCCCAATCCTCAGCCCTGCAGCTCCATCCCTTAGTGATCTCTTTCTTTTCACCACATAGCCTCCCCCCCCCACACACACACACAGGGTCAGGAGCTCAGAGCCTCTGGGAGCCCCAGCCCTTGGCATACTCCCCTCCCAACCAGCTCATGTCCCTCCCTAGCTGGCTTTTCAGCTGAGGGGTGGGGGGAAGGTTGATTTCAGGAAGGCACTGGTGGTCTGGATTTCTTCCTTGAGGCAGCTCTCTCTGGAGGGGAGGGGAGGGTTAAGAAGGCCCTCTGTCACCCCGACCTCTGGGCCAAGGCTGTGGTGCCTGAAAGCCTGTGAAAGGCCAAAGCCCTGTCCTCCCAGAGCCTGGAGTTACCAGCAAACATGCCTTCCTGCTGAGGCCGAGTATCCGTCCTGCCTGCCCTCTCACTGCCCCGCTAGGCCACTCCTACCCCGAGCTCTCATGCTCCGGGACTGAGGTGTCCACAAAGCACTCAGCCTGGCAACCTGAGGTCGATGTCAGTCTCTGTCTGTCTGTCTGGGAGGCTTATAAGGCCAATGCCCCAGAGGATGAGGCAGAAAGGGCAGCTGTGGACACCACAGGCTTCAGGGCAGAGGCCACCCAGGGTGCGAGAGCTTCATGGAGCCTTGGCCTCTGGGGTCCAGAAGCTCCCAGACTCAGGACCCCAACAAACAGATTAGGCCCTGTAGGTAAGCAGTGCACACGACTCTCCTGGACAGAGGGGTCCGCTGAGCTGCTTTGCCTGCCACTGGCTCTGGAATGGCCCTGGAGCGCATGGCTGCTCATGAGCAGAGCGCTGGAGAAGGCGTCTGCCCGGCCAAGTGGGGTCCTTGGTTTCGTCGCTGCCCACTGAGCTGTTCCCTCATCCATTAAACAAAACAAATCCAAAATAGGGTGTTTGCAGACAGCTAGGGGTGTTGAATAGTTTTTACCCCCCACCCTTCTTCTGACCCACACAAGCTATGCCTGGTCCTTCCCAGCAGGTGCTGGAGGGTGAGGTGTTCAGTAGCTGCCGGTCTCTAGGCCTGCCCAGGATAGGCCTGGGTCCTGGAAGCGTTGGGAGGGGCTATGCAGGATGGCAGATACTGCCATACTTGCTGTGTGATCTCAGAGAAGTTACTCAACTTCCCTTACTCTCATCTGCCATCTGTAAAATGAAGCCCCTGCTGTAACTCATGTGGAGGATCATGGGGAGAGTCGTTCTGAGAAGCTTCCCACAGAGAATGCCTGTGCTTGCTGGCAGGCCGGGAGGGACACAGGTTGGGGCCATGATGTAGCTCCAGAGGTTGGCCAGGGAAGACTCTTGAACAGCAAAGGTCCTGGCAGAGGTAAGGGTCTGGGATGGGACGGGGCACATGGAGGCCTGGGTCTTCTTCCAAGATCCCCCACCCCCACCCCTTTCCCTGGTGTGTGGCATCAGCCAGGGCTGCCACCTAGTCTCTCTGTTATTCACCAGTAATTACCCTAAACACTTTATCTGTTGTCATGGCAACATATTACCCATCCTTAGGTAAAAGCCCTGTTTGCAGGGGAGCGGGGCTGTCTCCAGTTCCATCGTTGTCCCCTATGGCTTCCTCGTCCTCCTGCTGCTGGTTCCCTTCCCTCTCTTCTCCTTGCCTCCCGTTTAGACCTTTTGGAAAGGTCACTGCTGTTTCCTAAATTTCCCAGACTGTTTTATCACTTGTGTTTTCTCAGTGTCACTTTGTGTCTCAGGGTGGCTGTCATTCCTTGTCTCAGCCCTCACTCTCTCATCTCTTTCCTTACTCTTGGATCCTGAGCCAATTTTTCAGTTTCCCTTTATCTCTCTTTCCTTCCTTCTCTCTCCTGGGGCCAGTAGGATGGTGTGAAGGTAGGTGGGGCAGGTAGGCCTGCTGTGCAGGGGCCTCCAGAAGGCTGTGGGTGGGGATCTCTGGTGGGGAGTAAGGTGAAACCAGGAGGCACCCCAGAGAGCTTCGGGTCTGCATGGCGTGTGGCCAGGATGGTCTCCAACCGCTCCTGAAGCTGCATGGGTCAAAGGCGCTCCCTTACTTCTCCACCTCTTCTGCCTTGGGCCTGCCCCTCTCTGGACTCCAGCTCTAATGCTCTCCCGACTAGGGCCTTGCACACTTACTGAGTCCTCGCCACACACTTAACACCATCCCAAGGGCACCCACACAAGAAACCTTGCAGCCACTCCAGGAAGTGAGTAAACTTGTTCCATTTTATGGGCCAGGAAATGAAAGATTAGAGGGGTCAGGCAACTTGCTCAAGGCCACACAGCTGGTCCATAGAAGAGGCAGGATTCAAAATTCCATTGCCTGAGCTTTTAACCATGGTGCTCTAATAATTCTATCTACTGAGTGCTTACTATGCATCAGGCACCACATTTAGTAACATTTGGAACTTGTTCAGCCCCCATAGCAACCCTACAAATTGGAGAGGTGAGAGTTCTGAACCACTGAACTGCCAGTGCTCCTCAATAACCCTAAAGTTGGGATGATGAGCATCTATTCTACCGTAAGGGAACAGCGCACCTGTGAAGTACCTTTCTCAAGGTCACACAAGAGTCAGGGGGCACCAGGATCTCATCCTGGTCGTTCTGCCTCCAGAGCCTGGACTCCTCAGGTGAGTCCTACTGTTACCCTCCTCCCTCTTCTAGGAGGAGGAGAGGGCCACAATGAGGAGGGGGCTGTATCTGAGGGACAAGGAGAGGGGCTGCACATGCACCCAGCTTCCTCCTTCTCCCTGACTCCCTGTGAGGTGCCCTCCACTCCGAGCCAGGGATGTTTCTGAGAATCAGAGAAGGAAGCACGTGGTGATCGGCGGGCACAACTTCCACTTCTTTGCTGGGCTCCTGGTTACCAGGAGACACCCACATCCTGTAGCTTCTTGTGTACCTCTAAGGTAGCCATGGCACCCCATGAGCACCCTTGGGCCTCTGGTCGCTGGACCCAACCTCCAAGGACCTTGGTGGGCAGGAGGGTTGATGTGTGGTAGAGGCGCCTGGAATGAGTCATGGCCTGTGGTGTGCCGGCCTCTGGGCGCGCTCTCCTGGCCTGGGTCAGCCCGGAACATCCATAGCCCTTCTTGTCCTGCTGCTCCAGTCCCCAGAGAGCAGCCTGAGCCTTGGAACACACTGTCCCGGAGTGCGGCTGTCGGGATGATGGAGAGGCGGGTTATTTTTAACAGCTAAGACTCATGGATAGAGCCTCTTCCAGGTCTAGGGAAGAGACATGATAGAAGGCAGGGACCAGACTCCAGGCCCTCCCACCCTGTTCCTGCAGCCCTCTCTACCCTCCACCTTGCACCCCACGGGTTTTATGACTGGGCCTGGGGTTAATAGGATCTTTGAACAGAGAGAGGCTGCCTGCCCACGCTGAGGAAAAGCTCGGTAGTGGTAGGACCCCCAGATGCGAGCCCCCTTTCTCATGTACCACGCGAGACTATAGGGAGTCCAGGCCCAGGCTGTCTGGCTAGGCTCAATCTCCTCCGGCTGTGGACACCTTCTCTTTCCATGCTTCTGAGGGAAGTCGCTCATTTTTCAGAGGCTCCTCAGTTCTTTCTCAACCTGAGCTGGAACCCACTTATGACCGATTATGGGCCTCATCAGGTCTCCAACTTCTTTGGAAACCACAGAGCTTGCTCCTACTAGTCCTAAAACCCCATTTATTGGGACCTATATGTCTCAATTCTGTCACACGTCACTTAACAATGATTTGATCCACTATGGACTACCTCTATGACAATGGTTCAACTAGGCTATACCAAATGGTCTGGGTGAGTAGTAGATTATAGCATCTGGGTTAGTGTAATTCACTCTATGACATTCCCAAGATCAAGTTACCTAAGGACACATTTCTTAGCAGAATCGAACAGCAGACACAGCTCAAGCAATGCGGGACTATACTGTTTGGGAGAACTGTGCAGACTCAGTTTTGGTTCATTCCTTTTCATTGCCAAATAGTATTCCACACCTATTTATTCCCTTTTGATGGACATGTGAATGGTTTTCAGGTTTTGGTAACTATGAATAAAGCTGATATGAATGTTCATATGATACACCCATGCACTCATTTATTTTGGGTAATATCTAGGAGTGGAGTTACTGGGTCATAAGACAGGTAAATATTAGTCTCTAGTGGGTATTGTCAGTTTTCCGGTAGGTGTCTACCAGTTGCACTTCTATTGGCAGTGTGAGAATTCCAGTTGCTCCACATTGTCACTAGCATTTGGTGTAATTGATCTTTTTTTGCTTTTTAGCCAGTCTGATGAACATGTAGTGGTATCACCTGTGGTTTTTTTTTTTAAGATTTATTTATTTATGCATACAAGCACTGGGGTACAGGCCAGAGGTTCAGGAGCTGAGAGGATTCACCAGAGACAGAGTGGGGAACAGAACAGGCAGATTAACTGAAACACACTGCTGAGGGAAGCAGCAGGTGAGGCAGGAGAGGTCTGCTGCGCCATGTGGGTCCCCTCCCTAGCCAGGGATCAAACTGGTGCTGCTATGCCACCAATGCTTCACTGTGCAGCTTTCAACCCACTGCACCACCAGGAAGGCCCTCACCTGTGGTTTTAATTTGCATTTTTCTATTGACAAGTGATGTTCAGACTCTTTTTATGTGCTTATTGGAAATTTGAATATCTTTGTAGAACACCTGTTCAAGTCTTTTGCTTATTCCTGAAGCTGGGTTGCTTTTCTTTTCCTTCTTGATTTATAGTTCTTTATCTATTCTGAATACAATTATTATTTTTTTTAAAGATTTATTTATTTATGCATACAAGCATTGGGGTACAGGCCAGAGGTGTGGGGGGGTGGTGAGAGGATTCACCACAGAGAGCCGGGAGCAGAACAGGCAGATCAACGGAAGTACACTGCTGAGGGGAGCAGCAGGCCAGGCAGGAGAGGTCTGCTGAGTCATGTGGGTCCCCTCCCTGGCTGGCAGCAGGGATTGAACTCGTGCTGCAGTGGCTGCCGTTTGCTTCATAGTGCGTTGCTTAATCCACTGCGCCACTAGGGAGGCCCCCTGAATACAATTATAATGTCAGAAACCGGATTTTTACAAGATAAAATTCACATTCACACAACATAAAACTAACCACTTGAAAGTGTATAGTTTTAGTGGCATTTAGCAATGTGAATATACCATCCTGTTCAATAACAATTTTTTAAAAAAGATTTATTTATTTTATGCATATAAGACTGGGGTACAGAGGTGCAGGGATGAGAGAAGTCACCAAGACAGAGTGGGGAGCAAACAAGTGCATCTACTGAAATAAACTGCTGAGGGGAGCAGCAGATGAGACAGGAGACACCTGCTGTACCATGTGGGTCACCTCCCTGGCTGGGGATTGAACTCATACTGCAGTGGCTGTGGATGTTTCATAGTTCTGTGCCTTCACTTCTGGTGCCACCAGGGAGGCCCCTCCGTAACATTTTTATCACTCCAGTAGGAAACTTTTTTCTCATTAAACCATTATTTCCTATTGCCTGCCTCTGCCAGTCCCTGGGAATAGCTAATCTAATCCCTATCTCTGTGACTTTATCTATTGTGGATATTTCATATTAATGGAGACCTACAATATGTGACCCTTTGTGTCTGCTTCTTTCATGTAACATGACTTTCCCCACAGTGTAGCAGATATCAGTACTTCATTCCTTTCAGCGGCTGTTATTCCACTGTATGGCTACAACACGTGGTGCTTACCACTTCAAGAGGTGAGGAACATTTGAGCTGAGTTTCCACCTTTGTCTATTGTGACTAGTAATCTTTTTTTTTTTTTTTAAAGATTTATTTATTTATGCATACAAGCACTGGGGTACAGGCCAGAGGCGTGGGGGTGGTGAGAGGATTCACCACAGAGAGTGGGGAGCAGAACAGTCAGATCAACAGAAGTACACTGCTGAGGGGAGCAGCGGGCACAGCAGGAGAGGTCTGCCGCACCATGTGGGTCACCTCCTTGGCCGGCAGCAGGGATCGAACTCGTGCTGCAGTGGCTGCGGTTTGCTTCATAGTGCGTTGCTTAACCCACTGCGCCACCAGGGAGGCCCCGTGACTAGTAATCTTGTGTACATTTTCTTTAGGATATTTACTTAGGAATAAAACTGCTGACTCATATGGTAGTTCTATGTTTAGATCTTGGAGAAACTGTCAAGCTGTTTTAGGGCTATACCACTTTACACGCTTGCCAGCAATGCATGAGTGTTCCAGTCTCTCTACATCCTCAATTCCACTGTTTTGTTTGTTTCTAAGTTTCTGGCTATTCTGTTGGGTGAGAACTGTATTTTGATCTGCATTTCCCTAATGACTAGAGACATAGAACATCTTTTCGTGTGATTTTTGACCGTTTATTTTTGGCTCATTTTTGGAGACATGCCTGTTCAAATGCTTTGCCCATTTGGGCAATAGTTGGGCTTTTTATTCTGTTATTACTGAGTTGTAGGCATTCTTTCTATGCAGATAGCCTCCAACCTGTGATGGTTGCACTTAAAATTTTTTGACTTTATGATGGTGCAGAAGTGATACATGTTCACTAGAAACTGTCCTTTGGTTTCTAAATTTTGATCTTTTTTTCAGGCTAGTGATGTGCAATACTCCCTTGGAGGCTGGGCTGAAGCTCCTGGTCAGCCTCGTGAGCATGAGGGTAAATTACCTTCTCCCAACTTTTCTTGAGCCTCATCAAGAGGGAAAAATTGATGAACCTGTCACTAGCATCCCCACTATCCAGCAATTACTTTTGGTTTAATAAGACAAACATTCTTCAGGCCTAGCGTGCTATCAGCTGTCCACATGAATGGTGAGAACCCAGACAGCCACTGTTTTTTCACTTTCAGCATAGTAGTTAAAACATAGCAGGGGCTAGTGAGCACTGTCAGAAAACAGGTAGATGATTTTGCTCAACTGTAGGTAGTGGAAGTGTCCTGAGCACATTTCAGGTAGGCTAATTATGATCTTCGGTAGGGAAGGTGTGTTGAGTGCATTTCAACATACATTATTTTCAACTTAGGATGGATTTATGTGGATACTAGACTCTTATCAGATCTGAATTTGATTTGAAAATACTTTCCTTATTGTGTAGGTATTCTTTTTACTTTTTCCTTGTCTTTCAATGCTCATGAGTTTTTTAACTTTGATGAAGTCATTTATCTATTCTTTTTTGGCTTATGCTTTTGGTGTCCTATATAAGAGTCCATTGCCAAATACAAGGCCATAAAGATTTACTCCTAAATTTTCTTCCTAGAGTTTTATAGTTTTAGCCCTTCCTTTGAGATATTTGGTCCATTTTGAGTTAGTTTTTGCATATGGTGTGAGGTAGGGGACCATCTTCATTCTTTAGCATGTGGATATTTGCTTGTCTTGTTACCATTTTTCAGAAAAACTGTTCTTTTCTGATTGAATTGTCTTGGCACCACTGTTGAAAATCAGTTACCTAGAGATGTATGGGTTTATTTTTGAACTCTCATTTCTATCCCATTAATTTATAGGTCTTTTCTCATGCCAGTACCATACTGTTTAGATTGTCAAATGTATTTTTTGTTCCCCCAAATGAGCAGGGCGTGTCTTCTTTGCACTTGCTGTTCCTTTGGCTAGAATGTTCTTCCTTTCAGTTTCAAATGGCTTCTTTTTATCATCAAGATCTTCTGGAAATCTGTGCCTACAGAGACCTTTCCTTGTTACTCTCCACCACATACTTTTTTATTTTCATAGTATCTTAATATGTTTGAATTTGTAAACTCCGTGAGAGCAGAGTCTCCTGTCTTAGTTCCTGGCCATAGATACCATCACATAACAGACACTCAAAGTATTATTGAATGGAATCACTGTTCCCCAGCCTGGAATGCCCTTCCCATCCCCTGACTGATGTAAATGCTCCCTGTCTTAAGATCCCACCCACATGCCTCACTGCAACATTTTGTGGTCTTTGCCATCAGAGCTGTAGGCTCCTGTCCTCTGTCATGGGGAGGGTTGGTTGAGTAGGCCTTCTGTCTTTGACTGGGAACTCTCGGAGGGCAGAGACCCATTTCTGTGTTCCACCCATACCCCGTAGCTCACACAGAGTGGACCTTGCTATGCACAGGCTCTGGTCCTGACCCTCATCTGAGTTCAGAGGACTGGGGTGAAGGCAAATTTGGGTGAGGGACCCAAACTTGGTGACCATTGGGTAGAAGGACGTAAGTTACAAGACAAATTCAAAGATAATTTTATAGTTTTCTGCTTCAGCATCTGGAATGATTATCATCAGAAAATGTGGCGGTCAAATGGGGATCTGGTGTAGAGACCAGCAGTGGGATATCCTGTACAAGTTGACTCCAAGGTTGTGGGTAAGTGGATAGGCAGAAGCAGACAGAGCAGCCAGGATTCTGGGAAAAAAGTCATCTCCTGAGGGTTGCCAGCCCAGGTGTGGTTTGTGTGGTTTGCCAGCCCGGGGTCCTCACAGCCCTGCAAGTTTGGCTATGATCAGCCTACTTACATACCAGGCAATGGGCGTGGAGGGGTGAAGCCACTTGCCCGGGGGCACACAGTTCCTAAAATGGGGGTCCAGGATACACACCCTGGTCTCTGACGCCAAAGAATTTCCCTTGACCTGTACTTAATGATGCACCAGCTGAAGGCAGCGACAAGGAGTGGCGAGGTTCAAATGGAGTCAGTGAAGCAACGATTCAGGTACCTGCGGAAGCTGTTCATGAAGGAATTAGATTATCCGTAATTTCCATTGAGGCCCAGCTAGAAGATGAAACCCTGATAGACTAGTTGTGCTGGAGTGAGTTGAGATCCTACACCAGGCCTCCCTTTGGATTTGTCATACCACTTTCCTGTCCTCTTCTCAAGCTCCTCCTCACCTTCAACCTCCACACTCTGCAGAGGGCCTGTAGGAAAACCTTGCAGGGAAACCCACAGTGCCAGCCTTCCTGTATCCCACCAGAGAACTTCTCTGGCGGCTTCTACCAGTAGAAAGAAGACACCTGGTCTTCCAGTGCTCCTGGGGCCCTGTGTGTGTGTGTGTGTGGACGGGGTGGGGGTTGTGTTGTTAGCCTCAGCAACCCAGGAGCCAGTCTGCCACATGCAGCACCCTTAGATAGAGACTGTTTTCTTGAATTTATTCCTCCTGCTCCCTTTCTTTCTGAGTCCACTGGGATGGAGCTCCAAGGCCACCCATCAGCTGGATTCTCTCCTCCCAGACTGGAGGGGCTGATTCCATCTGCAGACATTGCTGCAACCACCAGAGAGTCTGAGTGCTCCTCATCAGGTGGGATGAAGACTGGCTGGGGTGGGAGAGCAGTGGGAGGGAAGGATGGTATGCTGAGGAGGGGCCAGGGACAGGAGGGGAAGCGTAGCAGTTCTGGCTCTGCTCCCTGTTGCTGTGTGACCTTGGGCAAGCTGCCTACCTGCTCTGGGCAGCATTCTATCCTCTGATTTGGGGAAGCACAGTGAGCACTGTGTGGTGCACGAAGGTGAGGAAACGTAAAGCAAGTCAAGCCTGAGACTGTCTGGTGGCCGGCGCTGGGAAACAGCCTGGCTGTTATGGCAGCCACTGTGCTGAACCAGGAGGCCTCTGGTGGGCAGTGAGGACAGGGCAGGGGAAAAAGCAGCAGCGGTGGTCAGGGCTAGGGGGCTGGGGAAATCCTGCAGGGGGCCTTCTCGCCTCCTGGTGCAGAGCCTGGAAGGGATAGCAGAGAGGAGAGGGGTCAGGGATACAGGAAGCTAGGTGCTGTCACCAGGCAGAGCAGAGGCAGGAAGTGGTGGGAGGGGGTTGGAGCTGACACCCTGGGCACCAGGTGGCCCACACACATCTGGAACACCTATATTTTTCCCCTGCTGACAAAGAGCTGAGATCCAGTTCAGATTACCCACCTGCCCCATTGTGCTTCCTCCTGGGGATGGGCACCCTCCCAGCTCCCCTATGCTCCCCCCCACCCCCAGCACTCTCCCTGCTGCAAGGCCCTGCCCTAATGAGGCTGCTGGGAGATGGTTTGCCTACAGGGCACACTCAGTCCGGGTTAGTGGCTCCTTCTGGACCTGATGCTGTCCCTGGGCCTGCAAGGAACAAAATGAAGTTATGGGTCTTCTCTGTCCCTGTCAGCTTCCAGACACTTGGCGATAGAATTATGGCCTGATGTCTGCCCTCCCAGAGCCAGGGCGACCTTCCCCCAGCGGTCCTCCAGGGTGGGAGCAGTGTCTCCCCAGGACCGCTGCAGAGACGGGGTTGTGTGATGGACTGGAATAGGGGTCCAAAGAGTCAGCTCTGGGTCACTGCATACTCTGGCCTGCTCACATGGCCTCCAGGCTGGTTTTGCTCCCCCTTCCTCTCCTCAGCCACAGTCTTATCTCTTTGGAGCCCAGACTTGCCTACAGCACTTCCCTGCTCCAAGCTTGTCAGTGGCTCCTACTGTCCAAGGACAAAGTCCAGATGCCTCAGTGCTGGGAACTTTCACATTTGGCCTATAGCCTTGGGTGGGGGTGAGGGCTATTTCTTCCCCACCCCCACTTTGAGCCATCCCAGTTATTTGTCTTGCTGCCAAGGTGCTCAGTTCCTTCAGGGTGGGGCAGAAGCCTTTGGTTGAGGCTGGGGCTTGGGGTCAATTGCCCAGTGATAAACTATCAATACTGAAGTCTTGTCTCCTTTACATCCTGAGCGCTGAGACCACATTTCTCAGCCTGCCTGACTTAGAGATGAGTCAGGTCAGTGGGAAGGGAGCAGTAGAGACCAAGTCCCTTCCACTTGGCCTAGAAAAGCCTCCCACGTGTAATCCTTTACCTCTCTGCAGTTACCTGGAAGGCCCTGGGCTAGGGGAGTGGCACCAGAGGCTGAATGGAGCCTGGGTCCAGAGTCACTCCTTGGAGGAGAGCTGTTTCATTCACATGGGCCTGTCCTGGGAGCCAGAAGTCACTTTGCACTAAGCTATGGAGATTTGGGGGGCTCTCTGTTATCGCAGTTAACCTCCCCTGACTTACAAAAATCTTAGGAGCTCCTGAGCAGGTCATGTAGCAGAAGGCTTAGATTTCCTACCTGTGAAATGAGACAGTGATATTATAGGGTTGTGGAATGGTGACGTCAGGCAGTTAGCATATTATAAGCTCTCAAATGGAAGCTGTTTGACAGCATCATTATTTCTTTGCACCTATTTCCTGCCCCCAGAATAAAAAAACCACACAGTCCCTGAAATGATTTTCCCACAGCAACTGGATATTATATGTGTGTACATTATGTTAAAAAAGAACAAGTTTGGGGACCTTTAAAAATTCTTTTACTTTATATATATATATATTTTAATTGACGCAACACTGACTTATGCCATCGTATGTTAGGGTTCAGGTGTACAGTACCACAGTTTGACATCTGCATATGCTATGGTCACCACCAAAGGTCTAGTTCCCATCCTCCATTGTACAACAAAGGAGGTCAACTGGCCCTGTCTTCCCAGCCTTCTCCATCTCGGCCTCCTTCCAGCCTCACTGTTCTGGGGGCCTGTGTTGAGTCCCTGGCTTTCGGACTTCCATGCCTGAGGACACTCTGTGGGGTACTTCCTGTAGTAGCAGGAAAGCACGGGGCAGGTTCTCGATCAGGGCAGGCGGGGAAAGGAGGAGTCCTGGAGACCTCGGTGGCTTTTCAGGGTTTCATTGATCTTTCTACGCAACTAGCAGTGAGGAAACCGGTGGGTAGGCCCCGGGGCCAGGAGGTTGGCAGGCCTCCTAGCCCCAAGCGAATCTCCACTCTCCCTGGGCTCTCCGGCAGCTCCAGTGCCTCTGCTTCTGCCACTGCCGGGGGCCCAGCAATGCACCCTTGTATACCCAGTCTCGTGGTGCAGGTGCGCCTGCCTCCGCACACCGCACCCGCTCCAGGTGTCCCATCAGGCGTGAGAGCAGGACCGCAGGGGTCTATCATTGACGCGAATGGTGGGAAGAAGGAAAAACCTGATACTTTTTATTTCCCCTGCACTTCTTTTCCCCACCATTCTCAACTGTCTGTCTCTTCCCAGACCGCGTACCGCCATCGGGGGAGTCTGGCACAAAACAGGACCCATACACAGCTCTTTGGCTTGTAACACACAGTTTCTCAGCCCTCCCATGCCCGGCAGGTTCATCATCGGTTCAGGCAGCTTAAAAGAGAACCTTGGAGCCTTTGGCATCGTCCCCACAGGTTTTCTAATAGGACGCAGGCCCCTGCGAATCTCTATGCGCTCTTTTCCCTTGGTGTTCCCTCATGGTTTTTTTTCCCCTCTTAGCCCTCATGAGAGCTGTTCTGCCGTGGCCATCATCATAGCCTCCACGTCCAGGCTCAGGTGTGCACACTTACGCACGCCCACACCATGCTCCAGGTGTCCACCATCAGGCACATGTGCCCTGTGCCCACGCTCCCAGTGCCTTCTGCATTTAAGGCCACAGCTGACAGCCACAGAGGCCAGTGGTGTAAAAGCCTGACCATCTCACTTACCCTACACATTTGCTTTTCCTGTCTGTCTCTCAGGTTAGGACTGGTGCTGTGAGGGGGGTTGAGGCCCTGCGTGTGAAAGCGCTTTGGAAAATGGAAAAAGTCCTCTAGGATTCTTAGGGGTCAATTCCTTGAACAAGCACAACTGTCCATTGTTCTCACCTTGGCTCCAAATCCAGGAGCATGTTCACTGAGTTTCCTCTGCTTGTCTCTGCTTTCTCTGCTTCTGAGGCCTAAAGACAGCAGTGACCAAGCCAGCTGGCCCCAAGCAGAACTCTGGCAGGGCTGTGGCCTGGATCAGTGGCTGCCCTCTTCTCAGCCCAGTCAGGCCCTAGCCCTCCCGCTGGTGGCCAGAGGTACCTGAGAACAGACATGTTTGATGAACAGAGGCCCCCCAAAAGCACAAGGCTCTCACACCAGAGCTGGACATAAGCCAGCCTAGTGACTCCCACAGACCGCCACCAAGCTCAGCTCTCCCGCATTATCTTCACCTCCTCCTTCCTCCCTCCTCCCATATGCAGGGGGTCAGGAATATGGGGTTTCCTTCTGCCCAGGTGAGAGGGGCGTGGCCAGTCTGTGTCCCTGTGAAATACGGGAGAGAGCGAGGGTCCTGAAGGCTTTCAGGGAGCCGCCCACAGTGTGGAAGAAATACTGCTGGACAACGGACTGAAGATGCTTCCCCAGTCACAGAGTTTAGCCTAAGTGCAATTAACATACCAACGCTGGCACAGTTCACAAGTCAGATTCATGGCCCAGTCTTAGCACTCCTAAACAGAGCTGCAGATAACAGGTCAGGCTGGTCTGTGTCCTTGGACAATCACCTCCTTGCAAAACTCCCGCTTTTCTCTGGGAACTAGCCTTCAAAGGTATGGTTTGTATGTGTTTTTCACCCATGTACCAATGTAGAGATAGTAAAGTATAAAAGGAGCTCCCAACTTTTGTTTGAGGCCCAGATTTTTGGAGAAAGATCCGTGTCTGGGTCCATATTCATATGACTGAAATAAAGTGCGTGGTCTCCAGAAGTCCTTGAGTACTGCCTGGTTTAGCCTTCCACCACCTGGGTTACGGACCAGAGTAATTCCGTACAAAAGGAGGCATGGGATTGGGTGAAGGAAGGGGTAGAAATTCGGCTGAGGTGAGGAAAACCTGTGCCCACTGGGCCTCAGTGTTGCTTCAGTTGTGAACTCGACCTACTGAAGAAACGGAGGAGGGTTCTGCTGAGTGGACATGGACTAGGCCTAGCACACACAACTAGAGGAGAGGTCCAGCCAGTCCCCTGCCACCACTGCCCAGTTGCAAGGTAAGTCTGAAAAGGGAATCCCTCCATCCCACCCTGGGCTGCGGAGGGACATGGGTTGGGTCATGTGGTTATATTTTCTCACTTCTTTGTTCCTTCACTGATGCTTTGGATCATGGATAGTACCAGAGTAGAAGGACAAGGACACAGAATGAATCACTACCATGGTCTCTGTAGGGTAAGTGGAAAAGTATCAGGCTTTTCCGCTCTCCTGCCATTGGTGTGATGATGGACACCTGCGGTGCTGCATGCGTGCCTGACAGCGGGCCCCTCCAGCAGGGTGTGGGCATGCGCAAGTGGGTGCACCTGGGCTGAGACACAGGCGTATAAGGGCGGCGTCATGAGGACGCCAGCAGGAGAAGAGAAGTAGAGGAGAAGAAAGAGAAGGAAAAAGGAAGAGAGGCAGAGAGAAAGAGAAAGGCAGAAGCAGCAGCTGTAGAAGCAGAGAAAGAGAACAAAAGAGCCCAAAGGGGGAAGATGCACGGGGGGCTGGGAGACCTGCCAGCCCCCTGGCCCCCAGCACCCCTGCCTGCCGTGTACCTGATGCCACCTCTGATAAAAAAAAAACCTAAAAAAGCCATTGAGGGCTCCAGGACTCCTCCTTGACAAGTCTGCTTGGAACCATGGAGAACTTGCTCTGTGCCCTTGCTGGCACTACAGTCTGTCCAGGAGATGTTCCCCATTTGATATGGGGCAACAGGTCAGCCCAGACGGAGCCCCAGTTTCTCCAAGGATACTCACCCAACTGGGCGAGGACGCTCTGCGGTGTGCAGGCAGAATCCTCCCACTGGTGCTCGCTGTGGTCCAGGGCAGCTGCCCCCGAGGGAGCTTGCCCGCTGGGGAATCATCACCAGCCTCCTGGCTTCCTTGCTCCTAAATCTACCTGCCTCACGAGGCAGCTGCAGCCTGCAGGTGACTGGTAGCAAAGATGGCACGCAGGTCACAGACCCCATATGGAGACATAGATGTGTCTCTAAAGGGGAGAGGGAGACATGCTCGGTGCCACTGCTCGGTCTGTTCATGTCTCTCCTGGTGATGTTTACGAGGTTATGGCCCACTGTCCCCACTCAGTTTGGGATCCTGCCTTTCCACCGATGTCACACAGCAGCTCTCCTGTTGCCAGTGTTTGTGGGCCCTGTTTCAAATGGCACAACTGCACCTCACATACCTGCTCTCTTATGAGACAACTGGGCATTTTCTGTTCCTTCAATGCTACAGAAAATTCTGCATAGAACATTTTCAAGCACAGAGCTATCTCCTCTGTGAGGATGGCTCTCCAGTGAGGTTTCCAGAATGAGGGCTGCTGGTTCAAAGGGCTTGTCAGTTTTAAAAGTCCTTATGCATCCAGGGTGAAAATGTTCTCAGAAATGACTGGTCCTTTGGCCATATAGGCAATGAGGTACAGAAAGGAGGTGATCAGGGGAGGTAGCCAGCAGGCTTCTGGAACAGCTGGATAGGTAGTACCACTCCCTGAATTGATCTACAGGTAGGATGTAAGCTCCATCAAAATTCCAGCTGATTCCCTCAGAATTTATATCAGGCTGTTCCTGATAATCCATATTGAAATCTAAGGGACACAATAGCCAAATGTTATTGGAAAAGAACAAAATTGGAATTTTATGATTGCAAAACTTAATACAAAACTACATTAAGACCACAGTGCTGGCATAATATTACATTCCAGTCTGTGGAAATTCTGGAAAAAGTTCTCATACTTATAGCCAATTGATTTTTGACAAAGGTGCCAGAACAATTCTATAGAAGAAAGAACAGACTTGACCAAATGGTGTTGGGACTACTGGATGATCACGTGCAAAAGAATCACTCTGGATCCCTACCTCACACAATATATTAATTCATAACAGGTAAAAGCTAAAATTACAAAACTCTTACAAGAAAACATAGACACAAATCTTGTGACATTGGATTAGGCAACGGTTTTCAGATATGACATCAAGATGACAAGCAGCCAAGGAAAAAATTAAAATATTGAACTTCTCCAGTTAAAAAAATAAAAACTGTCAGGGAATTGAAAAGAAAACCTGAGGATCCATGGAGAAGTGGACACCGAGAGTCCCCTGTGACCTCTCTTGCAGAGAGGAGACTTTAAGGGTGGTTGTGGGAACTGGATTAGGGACACCATTTCCAACCCACCAGTTGGAAACAGCTAGACTGAGAAACAGCACAAGTAACCTTGGTGCAGAAGCTTGTTTTTCGCAAGGGTGCTGGGGGGGCGGGGACATGCTCTCGTGAAGGAAATGACATTCCCAATAGTGCCCTCCCCTGTCATATAGCATCTCCCAGGGTCAGGGACACCTCCTTGTCCTTGGGATCTAGGTAAGATGACCATGAACCCCACATCCTAGGTGAATACAAGATATCCTGGCCTGTATACACCGGCCTGGGAGGACAGGTGTCTAAAGCCTTCCTGGGGGGTTCTGTGACAGAGACTCATAGATCACACCCATTAAATTCTTCCCTATTTGGCCCCCACACTGTTGGCTGGTCACATCACAGCTACCCTCCCCTGCTAAGAATCCCTTTCACATAAAGCATCGTGGGGATGCCTTCTTGTTTCCTGAGGAGGGGATCTCATTAGACTCTGCAGAATAAACAACTTTAAAATGATGTTTTGGACCCAAATTTGCCACTTGTCCTTCCCTTATAGCAGCTCAGTTTCTCTCTCCCCTGCTTCTTTTCCCCTTCTGGTTTCCTTCTCTTCTCCCTCATTTCTCATCTCCTCTTGGAAAACCACAGCCTCTCCTAGCTCCTGCCGCCTGGGTCTGCCTTCTTTTAAATAGCAGTTCCTGCCTCGGCAGGTAGCAGAGCCTTTTCCAAGCAGACCTCTCCTTTCTCCTCTCATCACACCACCTAGTGGGAGTGTGGACTGCTCCCGTCACTCAGGGTGGGGGCAATCCTAGCATAGGAAGTATGCACGGCTCTGCTTGGACATTTCACCCAGAAATCTCTCCACAGGCCCGTAGGCACCTTCACAAGGATGGTCCCTGCAGTGTTATTTATGACAGTGAATAAGCAGGTTAGTGCTCCAACATTGGGAGGCCTGGTAGACGTGAGCCATGTGCTGTCACAAGCCATGGCCCCAGAGAGAAAACTGAATCACAGATGTGGGACCATGAAGCTACGTGTGTAGTTTGACAGGCTCAATCACATGAGATCATTCTAAGGATATGTGGGTATTTTTTTTTTAAGATTTATTTATGCATACAAGAACTGGGGTACAGGCCAGAGGTGTGGGTGGTGCGAGGATTCACCAGAGATAAAGTGGGGAACAGAGCAGGCAGATCTACTGAAGTACACTGCTGAGGGGAGCAGCGGGCGAGGCAGGAGAGGTCTGCTGCGCCATGTGGGTCAGCTCCCTGGCCGGGGATTGAACTCGTGCTGTGGTGACTGCGCATGCTTCATAGTGCGGTGCTTAACCCCTTGCACCACCAGGGAGGCCCCTACGTGGGTATTTAAGGATATCCATGGAGAGATAGGAGGTAGCCTCTGGCCCCACAATGCTTTATGTGAAAGAGTGGTAGAAGCGGGGAGGGGAGTAAAGGGAAATGGAAATAAATCCTATTATTTATTTAATAATTTAATAATTGACAGCTCCCTGGGCCTGCTAGTGAGGGTAGGCTGCGAAGGGAGGCACAGGCTAACCAGGGGGCTCAGAAGGGCTGAGGTCGGAGCAGGGAGGGGCGCTGGGGCTGCAGAGATGGTGAGTCGAGGCGGGGTGTGCGGGCATTTGAGGCTACCGGCACTGAGTTGAGCTGGCAGGGAGCCCAGGAGGGAGCGGCCTGGAGGGTCAAGATTCGCCCTTCTAGGCCTGTGACTATGCACACGCAGGCAGGGCAGGGATGGGAGAGCTTGGAAGACATGACCTTCTGCGTGCCTCTCTGCTGAGGTCGGGAGTGAGGCCGAGCCAGTTGGGATTCTTGGGCCACCTCTTGCTGCGAGCAGAGGATGGTCACCCCCAGTGCAGGGGTGGGGGCCTTGGCCCCTAATGCAAGCCAAGGGATGTGGATGCTCAGAAATGTGCAGACGTGAGCAGCTCTGCAGTCTCAGCCCCTGGCTGGCCAGGCTGGAGCCAGGCCTGTACTCTTGCTCCTCCTCTCCGAGGTCCACTGCCCTGGGGGCCGATGGCTCTGCACTGGGCTGGGCTGGAGCACAAGGAATCTGCGAGGCAGAGGGGAAGGAAGGCTCTGTGAAGGGCTTGGCAACTTGACCTCATCTGCTCCTGTTAAAATGACACTGCACACTGCGTGGCTGAGTTCATCAGGCCTTGACCCAAAACACAGTGACTTTCCCAGAGCTGGGGAAGGGGCAGGCAGATTTCCCACTCATCTACAGGCTGCCCAAGAGCTACTCCTTGAGAAGGGAGGGAGGGAGGGCTACTGTGGCGCCCTGGGCTCCAAGAGATAAGAGACCCGGACCCTGTCCATGCGTGTCCCAAAGCAGTGGCGTGGCCTTATGCAAGCTGCTTCCTTCTTCTCCAAGGAAGCTATGGAGTCAAGAACCCTCCTTTGTAAACTATGAAGTGCTGTTCAAATGGGAGGGGGGATGGAGAGATGGCCTTATAGTCAGTGATCTCATGATTTGGCCAGGCAAGCAGAGTGGTCCTGGGGGACATGCAGGCTTGGAGGCTGGAACCTTCTCTTTGCAACCCTTCCAGACTAGCACCTGGACTGGGGTAAGTGCAAGTCCAGGACTGAACCCCAGCCCTGCCCAGGGCATAGGCTTGGAGTCTGCAGAGCGCTGTCAGTTTGTGTTTTGCAAACTGTCCTCATGAGGAGGCTTATTACAATAGCAAGATGGTCTAATACCTTTGGGGAGCCAGTTAACGATGAGAGAGCCGAGAGTCTCTCTACCGACAGCAGGAGGGTGGCCTCCCCGAAACTGCATGCTCAGTGGGGAGGCCCTGGTGTGTTATGGGAACCACACTGGATGTCTGGCTGATGCTTCCACCTCGTAGCCATGGCAGATGCACTCAGAGGCTTGGAGAGACAGCCCACGCTGCTTGAGTTACAAGTACACTAGTTCAGTGTCCCCTCTCCTAAGGCTAGTCCTTACCCAAGCTCATGGGGCTGGTTAGTAACAATCCTGGCCAGAATCCAAGATCTCAGAGCCCTGGGCAGCTGTCCAAGGCAGACAGTGGGGGTTAGAGGGTGGGTTTCTGCCTGGGGACTTTCCCAAAATGCATGCTTGTTTGTAGTCCTTGCTATGCAACAGTCTAGCTGGCAGCTGAAGGGCAATGGCAAGAGGAAATGTGGCATTCCTCCCAGGTGCTCTCGGGGGAGCCACACCTGGTCTGACCCTGTCCTCCCTATGCAGGTTTCCATCCACTGTCACGTGGTCATCCAGGCCATGCTTACATCCTTCCAGGGATAAGGAACTTGCTGTCTTGGGGGCAACTGGCCTAGTATTTTCGGGTGGACAGACAGGATGGACAGCAATAATGTCTCCAAATGCTGGACATGGTGCTGAGCCCATGGAGGTGCCCAGGTCATGCACGGCCTCCCCCCATTGCTGGGAAGTCCTTGTTAGAAAGTGCTTCCTGGGTTGACCCAAAACCAGAGACTCCGAGCTACTGGAAACGTCCTCATTTCCTCTGAAGCTGTGCGAGGCAAGTCTCGTGCCGTGTTCTGTAAAGCACTAGAGGAAAAGCGTCATGCCATCTCTCAGCCTCCTCTCCCCTGGGTGCTCACCTGTCCCAGATCTCCCACCATCCTGATGGCTTCTTGGGGTGGAAGAACTCACTGCAGGCCACAGTGTGTGGTGTCTCTTCCTGTAGGAGGACAGGCCATGCCATCGGCTTCCCAGTCAGCTCAGGGAGGTCCACGGCCTTGGTAGCACCAGTAAAAAAGGGTCTGAGGTCCTGGCTACCCATTGGCCATCACGCCATATCTTCCCAGAGGGGCCATCCCTGGTCTTCTGGGTGGCAGGGATGGCATAAACTATTGCCATGAGTCCCTCTTGGATGCCAAAGTTGTCATGGATGACCATGGCCAGGGAGGCCAAGCAGTGGTGGTGCAGGAGGTGTTGCCGACGATCTTGAGGGGGTTGTTGTACTTCTCATGGTTCCTGCCTGTCACACACACGGGTCAGGAGCAGAAGGGGCAGAGATGATGATTTTTGGCTCCACCCTTCAAGTCCCCATAATCAGCCCCACAGGAGCCGGTGGGCTGGCCTGGGGGAGGCATCCTAGGATGCTCCAGGGAAGGGATGGAGGTGATTCTGGATTACGAACGGTTCAGGGAGGATCTCGCAGTAGCCTTCTCTTCCAAATATGAGAGGAGAGGTGGAATTTGGGAAGGCGTGACTGAACCATGGCAAAGTTAATTGTGAGAAAGTGATCTTCCACATGTAGGACAGGCTCACTAGTTGTGCAGAGGACAAATGGCCCCTGGAGACAGCAGAGCCAAGGGACCGAGACAGCAAGGAAGAATGGGTGCTGGCATTTTGGGCACAGATGTTTGCGGAGTTTGGCCAACTTGCATATTAAGATGAAGAATTATATTACTGCCCCAAATCTGGCACATAGCAGGCACTTAAAAAGACATTTAAGATAAAAATTGCACAAGGCAAGATAGGGTTATTTCTGTGGTTCTGTTTTCTGTGGCCCTATTTTACATTTCTTTCTCTTTGGAAGGAAAGTTATGATGAGAACCCTGTCACCTGGGAGGTCCCCTAGTCCAAATACGACCCCTGTGTGGAATTAAGCTATTCCGTGTTAGTTAAGCTATTTGCTCTGGAAAATAGGGTTGTAGGGGTTTAGCTCAAGAGGTTAGGGAGAAAAATGCAGGATTACCTGGAGCGCTGATGGAATTGGAGGACAAATTGACCATCTGTTTTTCTAGATAAGTGGGCAAAAGTACAGAGTGTACACACAGCCTTGCCCTGTGGCTTCCTGGGAGGTCATGGAGGCTCCTTCAGTTTGGGGGGTCACTCAAGTCTGGCCACAGCTGCTATAGCTTTCCCTCTGATCTGAGTGAGAAGGAATGGCCACAGGGACCAACGAGCGGGGCCAGGGAGACGTGACCCCTGTAAGCTGCTTGCTAACCCATCTGGAGCTGTAGGACCAGGAACCTGCCCACGTGAGTAGGAGCCCAAGGCAGCGCCTTATGGGGTGGGCCCTTCACAGAGGCGCTGGGGTTGTGGTCCAGGCTTCAACATGTTTTCTGAGCATTCCCAGGTCCTTGTGGTCATTTGTGACCTCAAGTGTGAAATGGGAACAGTGATACCAAGCCCTGACCTGACCAACTCAAGTTGCTAAGAGAAGGCTGAAGAGAGATAATAGACACAGCTCTGGTAGGATGTAGAAGGCTGTGAAAGACTATTGTTCTTGCCATAGCAACAAGGATCAGTGAACTCAAAGGCAGATGGAAATAAATTGTCCAAACTGAAAATCACAGCAGATAAAATCTTTTAAATGTTTTCTTTAAAGCCATAGGAAAGCCGTGTGCATGCACCCACATGTGCACACACACACGCACACACACACACGGAGTCAGCTAAATTCCACAAAGGATCAAGCCCTTCCCAGGAGAGAGGAGACTGGCAATGCTTTCCTTCTGCCTAGTGGTTGCCTAGAAGGGGTGGTTGCCAAAGCTGGGTAGGAATTTTGTTGGGAAAGGAGAAAATATACAATCTTTCAACATTCAGGTGAATCTGTGTGGTTCAGAATGAATGTGGGGCAGGCCCATATACAGAGCTATTCCTTATAGTTGGCCTGCCTTTGATTAAATAAATATTAACTAAGTGCTAAGTGCAAGGAAAGGAAAGTGAGGTTGGGCGGGTGGGGGGGTGGGGAGAGAGACAGACAGACAGACAACATTTAGCTCCAAAACCCTGCTGGAGGGAGGTGGCTAAACTATCTCTTGAAATACTGAAACCTCAGTGAACTTATACTAATTCAGCTCCCATCTAGCTCAACCCTTGATAAGGTCAATGTGATAAACCCCTGGTGCTAGCAGTCTGACAGAGGAAAGGGCGTGGCTTCACCTACTGGGGATACAGCTACTTTAGTTTCAGTTATTCTCTTATATACATTATCTGGTATGCAATACAAAAATTATGAGACATACAAAGAAGTAGGAAAATGTTAACTCATAATTAAGAGAGAAAGTAATCAATAGAAGCAGATTCATGAATGACCTAGATGTTGGAATTAACAGCAAAGAACATTAAGATAGCAATTATAAATGTATTAAAACATTTAGGAATAAGATGAGCAAACAGAGAAATGGAAACACTGAAAAATAAGCAGAGGGAACTTCTGTTTTCCAATATGGCATATGCAGAGCTCAGAAGTTGTCACTTTTTCAGAATAACAAACAAAAAATTTAGCAGACTCAAAAATCAACAACTCTTTTTAGATTGGTCAGAGAAGTAGGGCCACAGGGAAACTGCTGTACTCTCTCCCTGTCCCCCAAGTTGGAAAGACAGATGGCAAATATAGAGAACCACAACATATCAGAGCACAAAGTTCTGTAGGAACCAGTACTGGGGGAGGAAAACCTGAACTGTAGTGAATTGCTGGAGGTTCAGTATGGACAAGTCAGAGGGATAAATACTCCAGGCAACCCAGTCTTGAGGGGTGCCCACACTTTTGTGAGTTATACCTCTGTGAACTTAACTAGGTTCTCACAGAAAATATCAGAGGAAAAAAAAAATCTCCTTTTGATTCTGGCAGATGGAGGGGGAAAGGAACCCTTTCAAAATATGCCAGAGCATTCTGTTCTTAACATAGCCTGCCCTCTAGAGAACAATTCTACTATACACATGTGGTGTATGGTAAGTATACGCGTGATTATGTATGCGTATGCTTAAATGAAATGAATGACAGCAATGATACATGGATAGGAGGGAGAAAATAGGATTATTTTGATATATAAAGGCACTCCCCATGAAGTGCTATAGTGGTATTGAAAGTGTAATACCAGACAAAACCAAGGGACGCCCAGGGGCCCTAGACTGTTAAGAGGAAAAATTCCCATAGCCCATGGCTTCACACCCACCCATGTGCATAAAAGCAAACAAACTCTAGAGTGCTAAAATATTTTTAATTGGTGAGAGATTTGAAGGGATTAGAGAGAGGGAGAAGAGGAGTAGGGGAGAGAAGGATTTCAAATATTGACTCCTGACCAAACTCCAAAACCATCCAACCCTTTGTGGACAACTGTTCAGTCAAGCAGGTTGTACCGAAAGTGGGGTGGCCAAGACCCAAGAGTAAGCTACCAGGGGGGTAAATCCAAAGCAGTGTCCCTTATGGTAATCACGAGCAAGAGCTTGCACAGGGCCCAAAGTACCGGGAGAGAAGGAGAGAGCCAAAGTTCAGAATGTATTCCCCAAGCTGAATCTACCATGAGGTCACAATGGTGGCTGCTATAATTGTTAAAATTAGTTCTTCCCAATTTGATCTATAGATTCAATACAACCCCAAACAAAATCCCCAGCAAGTTAATTTGTGGATATTGACAAACTGATTCTAAAGTTAATCAGACAGCCAAAAAACCCAGCATAGCCAAAACAATACTGAGGAAGAACAAAGTCCAAAGATAGAGAGCACTTGACATCAAGACTTACTAGAAAGCTACAATCAAAGACAGTGTGGTATTGGCAAAAGAAAAGACAAATCAATGGAATAGGGTAGAGAGCCCAGAAATAGACACAAATATAGTCCACTGCTCTTTGGCAAAGAAACAAAGGCAATATAACAGGGAAAAGACGGTCTTTTCAACAAATGGTGTTGGAACAACTGGACAGACATGCAAAAACAAACAAACAAAAAAATCAAACAAGAGCGCCGCCTCCCCCCACCATGAACCTAGGTGTAAACCCTATACTCCTCATAAAAATAAACCCAAATGGATCAGAGACTTACATGTAAAATACAAAATGATAAAACTCCTAGAGGATAATATAGGAGAAAATCTAGATGACCTTGGCTATGGTAATGACTGCATTTCTAATACCGAAGATATAATTCATCGAAGAAATATTTTACAAACTGAACTTCATTAAAATTAAAAACTTCTGTTCTGTGAAAGATAATAAAGCAAGTCACAGACTGGGAGAAAATATTTGCAAATAACGTATCAGGTAAAAGATTGTTATCCAAAACACACAACTCTAAAACCCAACATGAGAAAATGAACCACCTAGCAGGGAATACTGAGAGTGGGGGACCGGGGTAAACAGGAAATCTGTACACTTTCTGATTAATTTTGCTCTGCATGTAAATCTTCCATAAAAAAGTCTATATAAATAAACAAATCAAAAGTTCAGAATTGAAAAGTACAACATCTGAAATGACATGCATTTAATAGGCTTAACAGCTGCTTGGATACAACAGAAAAAAGGACCAGGAAACTCAAAGACGGGCCAAATAAATGATACAAACTGAAGTACTGAACGAAGCCCAAACCAGCAAAGTTTAACAAACTACAGGCCCCGGAGCCAAACATGGCCTATTGCTCGTTATTGTACATAAAGTTTTATTGGAACGCAGACATTCCTATTTGTTTAAGTGTTATCTTTGACTGCTTTAGCGGCACAACGGCATAGCTGAGTAGTTGTGATAGAGACCATATGGTCTGCAAAGACTAACAATCTGGCCATTTAGAGATAAATGTTGTCAACACTTGGAATAGAGCAGCAACAATCTATGAGACAATATTAAATAGTATGCCATAAGTATACCACAGGAGGAGAGGAGAGAGAATGATTATTTTTCAAATCTGATGAAAGGTATCAATCCCTTAAGTATAAGAATCATAACAAACTCAAGCGGGATAAATACAAAGAAGGCTATATAACTAGGTAGATCATACTCAAACTAGAAAACAGAGGGGGCCTCTCTGGTGGCACAAGGTGTTAAGTCACCACACTGAAACTGTCCACAGCCACTGCGGCATGAGTTCAATCCCTGATGCCTGATGGCGGGCCCCTCCAGCAGGGAGGTGACCCATATGATGCAGCAGACCTCTCTTGCTTCACTCCCTGCTCCCCTCAGCAGTGTATTTTGGTAGATCTGCCTGTTCTACTCCCCACTCTGTCTCTGGTGGGTTCTCTCACCCCCTGCACCTCTGCCCTGTACCCCAGTTCTTGTATGCATGAATAAATACATCTTTAAAAAAAAAAGCAAATAGAGGTAAAGAAAAAATCTTAAATTCACCCAGGAAATATAGTCATTTTATAACCAGAGGAAAAGCAATAAGAAGTATAGCTGACTTCTTAGAAACAAAGAAAGACACTAGAAGGACAACTTTGAAGGACTTAAAGGAAAAAAGTCTGCAAACTTAGAAGACTCAATAATAATAATACCCTTAAAAATTAATGGTCAAATTAAGACATTTCAGACAAATAAAAGCTTGGGAAATTCACGGCTAGGAGACCTCCCCTACAAGACATACTAAAGGAAGTTCTTTGGGCCAAGGGAAATAATCCCAGATGGAAGCTCAGACCACCAGAAGAAGTGGAGCGCACCGGAAATGGCTAACATGCAGACAAATATAGGAAACTAATTTGTTCACTTAAAAGAAAGATGACTTTTAAAGAAAAAATAAGAATGTGGAGCAAAATATATGTAACAGTGTAAAGGACAGAGACAAATACATTTTACTGTTATAAGGCTCATTTACTATAACAACGGCTCAGGGGCACACACATTTGCAGAGGTTCCCCTGCCTGTGCACTTAAAGACTTGTGTGCATCACTGAATATTAATTGTATATTTAATAGGCCCTGTTAATATAAAATGTGAGAAATAACAGATATGAAAGCGCTCTGTAAGCTGTGCAGCAGTCACAGATAAAGCGGATGTTTATGTTTGTCATGGGAGTCAGGTCTTGCCCCTGGAGGAGGCTGCACAGGCTGCATATGGAGCTGGGCCGTGGCCCCAGGCTCTGCTCACTTCCTGCTCTGCTGCCAAAGCAGGAGTCTGTGACTGTCTCCTTGGGGGTAGGGATGTGCCCGTCTTCCTGCATCCCTGGAGAGTGGCAACCTGACTTGGACCATAAGACAGAGGACCCCGTACCTAGACTTCCTGTCCTGGGCCTCGTGGTGGGAGGGGAGCCTGGAAGTAGAAGACTGTCCCCCCACTTCCTGGGACCCTCACATGGTGATGGGGATGTAGGGTCACTGAAAGGGGATCAGGCTTTTCCGCCCTCCCACCATGGGTGTGATGATGGACACCTGCGGTCCTGCACGCGTGCCTGATGGCGGGCCCCTCCAGCAGGGTGTGGGCACGCGCAAGTGGGCGCACCTGGGCCGAGACACGCGGTGTCTGAGGGCGGTGTCACGAGGATGCCAGGAGCGCATAAGCCTAGAGCGAGCAGAAAGAAAAGAGTAAACGGTAGAGAAGGAGAGCACAGGCAGCCCAGAGAGTGAAGATGTGCCGGGGGCTAGGAGGCCTGCAGCCTCCTGGCCCCCTGGCCTCCCCTGCCTGCCGTGTACCTGGTCGCCTCTGATGTAAAGAGTAATAGAAGCCTGAAAAAGCCACCGAGGGCTCCAGGACTCCTCCTTGACCCGCCTGCTCTGATCATGGAGAACCTGCTCCGTGCCTGCTGGAACTACAGGGGAAAACCTGAATGTCAGCTTGGAAGGGATTTCTGATTTAGTCAGTTCGTTGCTGTCATTTTATAGAAAAATGGGTCTTGGGGCACAGAATGAATTAATTTGGATTTGAAACCGGGCCTTTGTGCCTGTAATAGCTGTCTTGGACCTACTTAAGTTCACTCCCTGAACAAAGCTAGAGGATCCATAAATATCCCTTTCTCTGTTCCTTTATTAAAAATCCTCATCCTATCAGGATGTTGCTTAGTTAGCTGTGGAGAAAGCAGTTGGTAAAATGAATCCATCCTAGGTGGAGTGACCGATTCTATTAAGCCTGCCTGAAAGGGCTTGCTAGTAACCACTTCTGAGAAACATCCCGAGAGTGTGGCTGTGCAGGGTAAGTGGAAAAGTATCAGGCTTTTCCGCCCTCCCGCCATGGGTGTGATGATGGACACCTGCCGTGCTGCGCGCGTGCCGAAGTGGGCGTGTGCAAGTGGGCGCACCTGGGCTGAGACACGGGCGTATAAGGGCGGCACGAGGATGCCAGCAGCAGAGCAGAAGACAAGTGGAGAGAGAAGAAAGAGAGAGAAAAGAGAGACAGCAGAGATGAGAGGCTAGAGAGCCCAGAGAATGAAGAGGTACCGGCCCTCCGGCCCCCCGGCACCCCTGCCTGCTGTGTGCCTGGTCGCCTGTGATAATAAAAGCATAAAAGCCACTGAGGGCTCCAGGACTCCTTCATTTACTCCGTCTACCCAGAATCATTGAGAACTTGCTCTGTGCCCTTGCTGGCACTACAGGGTGCATCCAGCATGGCAAAGAAAGATTTTGGGGTTGGGTAAGGAAGGCGAGAGAAGAACTGCTGGCCTGGAGGCAGGATGGCTTGTCCTGGGCACATTATTTCATCTCCCTGTTCTTCCTCTGTAAAATGAAGGCTGAACACTGGAACCTTCATCCCTGACATCCTAACCTTGTCTCTTACATAAATTCTCTGGAGCATTCACTTTATAGGTCTGGTTTCATTATCATCTTGGACTCCTCTTTAAAAGGCATTAAGGGTGCCTCCCTGGTGGCTCAAGGAGTTAAGTCGCAGCACTGTGAAGCCAACTACAGGCACTGTAGCATGAGTTCGATCCCTGCCTCTGGCCAGGGAGGGGACCCACATGGTCCAGCAAACATCTCCTGTCTCACCCACTGCTCCCCTCAGCAGTGTATTTCAGTCTATTTGCCCCTTCTGCACCCCACTGTCTTTGGTGAGTCCTCTCACCCCCGAAATCTCTGGCCTGTACCCCAGTTCCTGTATGCACAAATACATAATTAAAAGGCTTTTAGCACCTTAGGTGTGGGAATCTCCATTTTTCAGGGGAGGGAAGAGGGCGCAATAGGAAGGCCAGGGGTGGGCTCTGAGGCCCTTCCTCTCTCTTGAGCTGCCTCATGAGGGGCTAGAGGAGCTTATTTGGCACATGAGAACAACAGCTGCTCCTGGGACCAGCCCAGGGCAACAGCACCCTCCTTGGATGTGGGTAGGGTGTGGGGAGCCAGTTCTACTTGAGGGCCCAGAAGGATATAGGGGACCCCTCAGAGGCTACATGTCCTCTCAGCTCCCCTCCATCCGTCATTAGAGCTACCTCCTATGTCTTCACCGACTCTCCCAAATGCCCCTCAGTGTCTGTGCCTTTGCTCAGGTGCCCCGCCCACCGGGCTGCCCCTTTCTCCTTCTCTGCAGGTACCTTCTCGCTGAAGTATCTCCCCACAGTCAGTGCACTTCACAGCCACCTCAGTAGTTGGATGTTTTGAACTTATTCAAGGATCCCCTTTATTCCTGGGGAACTACTTGGAGAAGAACACCACCTTGTCCCCTTACCCCTCTCCCCACCTCCCATGGGAGTTAATCAGGCTTTTTCGTGCCCTCTGGCCATGAGCCTCTAGGACTGGCACCTGTGGTCTTGCATGCCTCCTGTGATGAGGGACAGCTGGGCCCGGGGAGCATAGGTGTGCGCATGTGTAGCTGTGCACGCCTGGCCTAGAGGGAGGGATAAAAGGGCCCTGTCTCTCTGGGGCCAGTAACTAAGCAATTTTGAGATAAGAGGACACAAGGTGGGGGAGGGGAGGGGAGAAGGGAGGGAGGGAGAAAGAGACCTGGGGTGTTGGGAGGCTTTGAGCCTCCTGGCTGCCCAGCCCCACTGCTTCTCTGCCTCCCAGTCTGCCTGCAGAACAGCAGTGTCTGCATGAAGTTGGGGTTCAAGACATGCATTTTAATCCCTCAGTGAGCTGGCACACCGGTGTCTCTGAGTGCCCCTAGAGTCCTGGCTTGGCTAAGGAATGGTCTTGGGAGACTGAAAAGGACAGGCTGAGATGCTACCGGGGCTGAAAATCAAGGTTCAAATCCCAGGTCACCCTATAGGAGCTGGTGAGCTGCGACACTTAGCCTGTAGCCCCTGAGCCTCACCATGAAATTAGACAGCACCTCCATAAGCTTCATGATGAGTGAGCAAAACAGGTGTATAAAGGAAAATGCTCACTTAATAACAACTCCTCTTCACATTAATACTCCTGTACCCCCTGAGAGACTCTAGGCAGGCCACTTAACCCTTCTGTCATCTCATTGCAAAGGGGAACAACAGTCCCAGCGCTGCCCGCCTGGACAGACCGTGGTGAAGGTCAGCGGTGGGTGGGTGGTGATGGCTTCCCACAGCCTGCACAGAGGGCCCTGCTGCAGAAGCAGGTGCTGCCCTAACAAGGTCAACAATAGCCTGGGGGCGCTTGGGAGACTTTGCCCTGCCCTGGCACAGGCCCCCTGTGTGAGCCCCAAATTGGTGTGCTCCTCTTTTGCTTTGGGGATTTAAAACTATAATTTGCAAAATAAGAGAACAAAGCCGCTCTGATGGCAATTATGTGCAACAAAGGCGGCTTAATGCAGTTTCATTGAGAGCTGTGCTCAGGGACTGAGATGGACAGCTTTGACAGCTGCCATGAGGGCTGACAGGGAATCACAGGCGCCACTCCCTAAGGTCCCTAGGGGCTGGGAAGAGGGGAGGGGACGGTGGGAGCCGCTGGAAGGCCTGCCTATCTGGCCCCTTTCCCTGGGCTGCCAGTTCTCCTCCAGGGAATGGGGTTCCAGGATAACAAATGCTTGGGAGCAGGCCTCTGGGGCCAGCAGGGGCTGACCTGGCCTCTAAGAGTGGTTGTGGGGAGCAGCTAGCTGTCTGAGCAGAGAAGCAACCGCGTCCTGGCTTGGGACCTCACAGCCCATCTGAACCAGGTTTGGCAAGTCCTTGGCTGCATGTAACCCTCCTGCATCATCACGCATCTGTTCCTGCAGAATGGAGAGGAAGCGCCAGGATCTCCTTACAGCGAAGTAAGTCAAAGGGAAAAAGACAAATACCGTGTGATTTTGCCCACATGGGGAAGATGAAGACACAAAGCAAACAAAACAAAAGCAAACTCTTTCTTTATTAGATTTATTTAATTATATTTGACATCATTTGTATTCCCCAGGGAGTTCCCACCACCATTCCACCTGTGCACCATCACCTCAGCAACTTGTGCTCCTTCTACCCTCATCCCCTGCTCCTTCTACCCTCATCCCCGTCTTTGCCCTACCTCCTCTCCCCCCCATAGTCCCTTTAGTTTATCTTTGACCTTTTGGTCTTGTTGAGTTTTTGTTGTTGTTGTTGTTTGTTTGTTTTTGGTTGTAATTGCCCATTT
>JAGFMF010011928.1:2350913-2420410 GCA_019455555.1 Galemys pyrenaicus | reverse complement strand
TTGTTTTTGGTTGTAATTGCCCATTTCCTTGAGCTTACTCTTTTTTTTTTTTTTTTTTTGGTAGTTGTTGCTCTTTCACATTCCTCCCAAAAGTGAAGCCATTTGATATTTTTCTCTTGCCTTCTGACTTGTTTCACTGAGTATAACTCCCTCTAGCTCCATCCATGCTTCTATAAATGGCCCTAGTTGATCATTTTTGATTGCTGAATAGTATTCCATTGTGTATATGTACCACATCTTCTTGATCCAGTCCTCTACTTTTGGGCATTTGGGTGGTTTCCAGGTCTTACCAATTATAAATAGTGCTGCGATAAACATGGGGGTGCAGGTGCTCTTTTGGATCAGTGTTTTTGTGTCCTTTGGGTAGATGCCTAGGAGTGGGATTGCCGGATCATAAGGTAGTTCCATCTCTAATAGACTGAGGAACCTCCATACGGCCTTCCCTAGTGATTTGATTAACTTGCATTCCCACCAGGAGTGTACTGGTAGGGTACAAAAACAAACTCTTAAGGTAGACTAGATTGGTATTTACCAGAGGGGAAGGGGCTGGTGGTGAGTTAAACAGGTAAAGGGGGTCAATTGTATGGTGAGGACTAGGGTGACTGATGTGTGTGGGAGGGGGCGCACAGTTGTGAGTGGGAAAACCTGGCTGAGCAGAGATGGGCTAGGTTGCCTTAGGGCTGTTAGCTCAGCCCATCATAGCTCTGTAAAATGGAGGGAGGCGCCCTCGAGTGCCCGCAGGTGCAGAGCAGAAGGGGGAGGTAGAAGGGACTGAATACACCCAACACCAGGCCTTCCGGCAGGCTCTCCAGTCTTTGGTCATGAGCCCAAAAGGCAATAGATGGCCCTTGAGCCTGGGAAGCAGAATTAGTTATAGGGAGGCAGCCCCAGCTGCTCTGAGGGAAAAGAGCCTTTAACCTGGCCCCTAGGCCTGCCGAGGTGGCCAAGGAGGGCGTCCAGGCATCGAGCTCTCAGGTTGGAGGGTGGGAGGCAATGTCAGGGCTACACTTTCAATCTATAGCAGCAGCTGGGGGAGAGGGGTTGGCCTGCTGTTGACACCCTGGTAGCCCCCTGGGGCTGAGGTCAGCCATTTTTGTTGGGCAGCGACCAACTTATACCAGAGGACCCTTGTCATGTACCAATACAAGGTACCACCAAGGGGTTTTGGGAACCTGCACCCTGAACTCAACTCTATGTTCTCCATCTCCCCAGAGACCAACTAGGCTGGGCTTCTGTTTTGTGGCCTGGTTTGTTCACCGACCCAGCTTCTCCCTGATGCTCCCCAGCAGTGCTCCAGGCATTGCTTGTGGAGGAGGAAGGAAGAATGGTAGCTTTCAGGAAACTGAGCAGTGACAGGCCTGCCTACAGGGTGAGTTGCTTATTAATATTACATATAACACCTTGGTTTTTTTTAAGATTTATTTATGCATAAGAACTGGGGTACAGACCGAAGGTACTGGGGATAAGAGGACCAGAGACTGAGTGGGGAGCAGAACAGGCAGATGACTGAAATACACTGCTGAGGGGAGCAGCAGGGGAGACAGGAGAGGTCTGCTGCGTCATGTGGGTCAGTTCCCTGGCCGGGGATCAAACTCATGCTGCAGTGGAGGCTGGCAGCTTCATAGTGCTGCACCTTAACCCCTTGCGCCACCAGGGAGGCCCCTATAGCACCTTGTTTTGATGGAACATCTCTTCTAAAAGTTTCCTGAGAAAAGGTACAGGAGGGAAAGTTTTTTCTAGAAATATCTTCAGTGTCCCCTTCATACTTAACAGGGAGTTTGCCACGTTCATCCAGTTTCTGGCGCCAGATGGCTAGATCTAGGGAGGATTTGACCACTCCAATCAGTTGACCTCTCGGCTCCCAGTGGCTAGGACAGCTCCCCTTGCCCTTGCAGACGTGTCTGGCGCCTGCGCTCCCCTATAACATCCTGTCACTCAGAACCCCCACAATCACGATAAACAAACAAGGCAAATAGGTCAAGGAAATGCTAACAAGTCCCAACTTTAATTACCAGCATAGCACATGGAGATCACATTCCAGGAATGTGCTTTAACTGGAGACAGCTCTTGGGGAAAAAAAAAATGAAAATACTAATGAGAAAAAAAAGCACCACAACTGTCTCTGCCAAACTCAATTCTAGCAGCAGCTGCCTCCTGTTTGAGAAAACCTACATCCCAGAAATACTGAATTTTTTATTGTTTTCTCTTTTTTTGCAGAGAGTATGTTTATTTTATTTTTTTGAACCAGTGGCAGCAGCAGCAGTGGAGAGAGAAATGGAGGAACTGCCAGGCTGGCTGGACTTGTTCTCCCATTGTGGCTGGGGGTGCATGGATGCATCCAAGCTCCCTTCATGGGCCTTGCCGGCCACACAGACGTCCGGTCGATGACATTGCTGTGGGGCTCGTGGTATTAGGATGAATGGAGAGATAAAGTGAAGGGGTCCAGGCAAAGTGTGCCCTGCCTTGGATTCTGGCTGGGGGTTTCTGGCACAGAGCACACAGCTGGCAGGGCTCACGTCGCCAAGTAGGAGCCATCTGCTAGGAAGGCACGTGAAGCAGATGTGACCCCCAGCCCAGCCTCTCAGAGTCTGCAAAGGACTGGACTGGCTTTATCCCTTCGTATCACCCCAGCTCCAGGCGAGGAGCTTGACCTGGTAGCCGACCTGAGAGCACCAGCAGCCAGCCAGGCAGGCAGGGCCGGTCCAGCTGCCCCGGGCCCCACAAGCCTGGGTGGCCAGGGAATGCCCACCCCGGATGCTCTGGCCCACGACCGCTGACTTCGTCTGCCCACAGCGCTCTGGGGATGAAGGTCTGTGCCTTCCTTCCTGTTGGCCAGGAAAATGGGGACCACCACTGGGCCCACCCCAGAGAGAGGGCTAAACAAAGGACACAGGCGGACTTGGGGTCACCCTGGGTGTGCAAGAAGGGACCTCTAAGAGCATTTAGGCCAACACTAAGAGGTAGAGCCACATGCAGAATATGGCCCCATTTGTGTAGAAAATGTCCATGAGAAAACATCGAACATCTTATGCCTGTATATGATTTAACCAATCTAGAGGAGTACCCTAAAAATTGTTAGTAGAGATTTTTTGGGGTGGGGGGAGACACTTATTTTAGACATTCAGTATTGCTGGACTTGTTTACCATGCACATATGTATATATATTTTGCAGGTATTTTTATTGAAAAAAAAATCTAGCTGAAGCAGTTTCCTCTGGGGACAGAAGCTTGTTTGGGGGAGAAAGATGTAGTTAAGAGACACATTAGCATTGTCTGGAATGTTTAAGGTTTTTTTGTTGAACAAAGAGAGGTTCTTGAGCAAGTTTTAAAAAACCTTCAAAACCTAACAACACTCATGGCTGCAGTTCCTGAGCCCTCCTCCCCCCACGCCTCCTCTACTCCCACCCTGCCTGGGAGGCTCAGCATCCTCTCTGTCCGCTCTGCAGAGCAAAGTGGGCAGGGAGCAATGTGCCTGGACTCCGGACAGGGCCAGACCCAGAGAGGGTGCTGGGCAGCCCGGAACTCAGGAGGCCAGCCCTGTGAGGGCCCAGAGGTCACAGGCAGCTGCAGAGCAGCAGGACTGCACCCAGGCGCCAGATGTAGACGGTGCTCTTGACACTGACCCCCGCTCCCCGACCCTCCCCCCAACAGCCAGAGCATCCCTCCAGTCTCCAGAGCCTTTTAACACGCTTCTGCTGGGTTCCTAAAGTGGCCCTGACAGAACCCAAGTCTACCAACTCAGGTTCTGCGCCTTTGAGGCTTGACCCAGCACAAGAGGGAGCTTGTGCTTGGGGGAGGGGTCTGGGCCCCTTCCCAGCTCTACCTGCCTTCCCACTTGCCACCACTCTGCTCCTGGGTGGCTGGCAGGAAGCATTGTTCAGCACCTGCTGCTCCCTCAGCTCCTGCCTGCATTGTCATGTCACTTTGGACATCTGTCATGTCAGCTCTGACACAACCCAGTTTTCCCCAATTGGTCTGGAAAGAGCCCTGGGTAGGGCCTCCCTGGTGGTGCAGCGGGTTGAGCGCCACATTGTGAAGCATCCGTGGCACAGTTCAATCCCCGGCCAGGGAAGGGACCCAAATGGCGCGGCAGACCTCTCCTGTTGTGCTTGCTGCTCCCCTCAGCAGTGTGTTTCAGTCAGTCTGCCTGTTCTGTTCCCCACTCTCGTTGGTGAATCCTCTCACCTCCCTGGACTTTGGCCTGCACCCCAGCTCTGGTGTGCATAAATAAACATTAAAAAAAAAAAAGAGCTCTGGATAAGTCATAGGCCTTCCTTGGGCCTGGGGTTCCATGCCTGCAGGGCCAAGGAGTTGGCCTCCATCACCCAGAGCTGCAGATGCAGACTCATGGGCTCTGTTCCCATTTTCCAGATAAAGAATCCAGACTTTCATTATTTCATATACGTGACATTTCACAAATGCGTGGATTATATACTGGCCTTATGCTGACTTCTAGGCACCAGGGTTACCACAGAGAGTAAGCCCTGACCGCACGAGCTGCATGCCAGGAGACACCCATGCACAGGCAACATCATCAAGCAGTGGTCAGATCTGAGATTCGACAGCTGGATGTGCCTAAGAGTGGGGCATTTACTGTTTGTGGGTGGTCTCAGAGGGCTGCCCAGCAAGTTGGGCTTGAACATTGCGCCCTCCATTTCTCTAAGCAGATCTGAAGAGACACGCTGTGTTGTAGGATTGCCAGTCGGCTCTGCCAGTCTGGGTCTCTGCTCTAGAGCCAGGCAGCGATGGGCGAGACTGAGAGTCATTCCCCATGTCGGCGAGGGCTGTGCCAGGGCTGCTGGGGAGACGGGGGAAGCCTGCCCCATCGAAGAGCAGCAGGACAAGGGGCCAGAGGGAGGCACAGGGCCCAGCACCTGTGTGCACGGCACTGGGCGGAAGGCTGTGGCTTCCAGGAACGAACTTCCTCCCCACGCACCTCATCCCAATTGCCCCTGAGTCACCAGTCCCCTTCCCTTCCACTTAGTTTCCCTGTCCCCCACTGTCCTGTGAGTCACTGCCCCACCCTCGCCCTCCCACACTGCATCATCACCATCATCATCCTGCCTCCCCAGCCTCGCTCCCTCCATGCAGCGCATGAATGCTCCAAAGGGCCAGCTGGAGAGTGGGGGGTGGTCAGGTGACAGGCCCTGTCTCCCCCCCAATCCATTTCCCAGGTTTTCTTGGGCCTGGCCCAGTGAGCTCTCCTCTGTCAGGTGGGGAGGCTGACCGAATTGGAGCGGGGAGGACAGGTGCGAGGCTGCGGGAAGACACTGGGCTCCCAAAGCCTCAGACAGACCAGAGGTTTAGAAGGCGGACCTGGCCTGGGGCCTCCACCCCACGTCAACCCTCCTCAGCCAGCTATGAGCCTGTCTCCCACCGCCTGAGGAGTGCTGCTGCAGGCACGGCACTGGTCTCTAAGAGAGGAAGAGGCTCTGGGGGGCAGCGGGGGCTGCTGCTGGGGTTCAGCTTCAGGCCTCTGTCTCGCTCCTCAGTTGCCCCCCAGCTGAACAGACCCTGAGGGGCACATGCCTTCAGGGCCAGTGCTGTCTGCCCCCCGGCTGCTTTGTGGCCCCTTTCTGGGCCTTGGGTCCTTTTTACAGCCTGTGGGTGGATGTCCTTTTTGTGTCCTCCTGGAACTGACACAGGAAGCTGACACCTGCTTTTGTTCACCGCTCTGTGACTTTGGTCAAGTCGTTTGACCATCCCAAGCCTCCATGTCACTCTTTGTCAAGGAAATGGCGAGAGCCCCAAAGACTCGAGACTGGATAGAGCTGTAACAGCAGAGACTCCATAGCCCTTGCCATGTGCGAGGTGCTTTCTTACGTAAGATCTCACTGGACCCTCCGAAAGTAACCCTCTGAGGGGGGTTACTTTCATCTCCAGCTTTCGGTTTGAGAAACAAAGGCGCAGCTACAAGGAGAGAGGCCTGGGGGAGGCGTGAAGGTCACCAGGTGAAAGGCAGGCAGCTACCTGGGGAGGCCCTCACGCAGCACGGGGTTGGTGGCCAGGTACAAGGGCCTCCCCACCGTTCTCTGCGCATCTCTGGGAGGCAGATAGGCATCTGTCTCTCCCCCAGTGCAGGCTTGAGGGGGCAGGGAGATGCTCTGACAGCTGTGCAGATAATCGTCACTTCTCCATCGCTGCTAATAGCATGTTTAGCTTGCCGACTTCTCTGTTTGCCTGGTGCCTCCCACGGGCACAGAGCTGGAAGTCTCTGAGCCCCTGCCTGGGGCGAGACAGCTGTGGCAGAGATGCCGCCCTCTTCCCTTCTCCCCAGTTCTGGCCATAGCCCCAGATTCTACCCTGGACCTTGACCAGCTCCTGCAATACCTTGCCTCGGCTCCCCTCATCCCAGGAAGCTCCCTCCAGCCTCTGGGAAAGTGGAAAGGGCCTCCTGTTTCTGAAACTCGGTGCTCCATTCCTTCAACTTCCAGGGCTCCATGAAGCTCTTGCTCCCACACAGGGCCAAGTGAAGGCAAATTCTGGCTCTAAACGGCTTCCTTCTGTACAGAGTGGGCCTCATGAGTGGGCCTCAGACAGCATGCAGCTTACCTTCATGTTATATTTCCACCCTCCCAGGACCCCCTGGCCTCCCCTTGCCACCATGTGACACACATCTGGTCAGGCCAGGGGCAGGGCGGACCCCAGCCCTCAGGAGGCATCATCCCCGAGCCCTCACCAGGTTAGCAATAAACCCGGATGACACTGCAGGGGGCTGCTTCTCCCCTAGTTTGTCTTCAAACCCCAGGGGTTCATGTGCTCCCCCAAAACCCCTGCCAGAGTCCCTTCCTGTGGGGAGCAGTCCATTGAGCTGACTCTGCTGCCCTCGGCCTGGTGCTCATACCACAGGTGGCCCTGGCTCCCTTGCTCGGGCCTAACTCCCGCCTGACAAGGGTGTCTCCCTCGGGGGTCTGTGGTCCTCGGCTGGGCCATCCCCAGCACTTACCAGCCCTACCAGATCGGACCTACCAGACAGGACAGACCCTACAGTGGGCAGCAGAGGGCAGCCAGCAAAAGGGCACTCGTCTGCCTGGCTCTCCTCTTAGGAAAGCTCTGGCCTGCCCACTATGCTCTAGTTCATTGTCTAACACACGGGGACTTGGTCCCATTCACCATGACTGGCCCAGATGGGGTGTTCAGTCATCATTTGCTGAATGAATAAATTGACAAGATCATGTTCTGTTTCCCCTCAGCATTATTACACAGGGTTTTCCAAGTTTGCCATTTTTCCTCGGCTGCACGGTAAATATTCTGCCTTATCGAGAGACCATCGTCTCCCCTCTACAGCTTGCAGAACATTTGGGCTAATTTCAGTTTTTACTATTATAAATAATGTTGCTATAAACAGCTGTGCACATATAGCTATTTTTTCCTTTGCAATTATATCTGTGGGAGGAATTCTAAACAGAGGGATTACTGGGTCAAAGAGCACGGCATATTTATGGCCCTGGGTAGGGTGGGACTGGCTAACCCTCAGGCAGGCCCCAAGGTTTGTCTCAGAGAGAACACTCACAATAACCCTCCCCTTTGTCACCTGAAGCCAGTCCCCGTGCCCAGAGGGGCTCTGTCTGTTCCTGACAAGCCTTGGAGCCAGACACAGTGGCAGGCGAGTTGGCGTGGGAGTTTGTGGAAGGGGCAGCTGTGAAAGGGTAGAGATGATGTGGGCCCCTCAGTTGCTGGGGCCAGGAAGGTCACTTTCTTTCCTGAACCTTCTTCCTTCAAGGGGGTCAGCTTTCTCTTGCTCTGCAAGAAAGGGTGTATGTGGGGGCAGTCTGGTGCCACAGCTGTTTTGACTTCCTTCCTCTGGGCCCTTTGGTTGGGGGCTGAGTCTGGGGAGAAACAGGAGTTTTCTAAATGGATTTTCAGCAAAATGTCTGTATTATTGTAGAAAATGGGCCTGGAGACCCACAGTCTCCACCTACTCTGATGCTGGTGCTCTGCCCTCTGTATCATCCTCTACCTCCATCCCTTTTATCAGCTTCCTGAGGCTCCTTAACTCTTTATTGCCCCAGATCCAGAAGCCTACATGGTAGAGGGGTGGGGATCCATATCAACCCCTTTGGGCACCACCCCAGGACTTGCTTCCTACTGGCGGACAAGGTGACAGATGTATACCCCTCCTGGACAACTCCTGTTTTGGGAAGATTCATTCATAGCATGGGGGGTTGGCCTGCTCATCAGTGCTGCATTTAAGGGGAGCTCCAGGGCTTTATTGTCTGAGTTTGAGTCACCAATGTGAAGAGCAGTGTGGTGGGTGAGGGGCCTGCTGGTTCCGGGAGCAGTCTGCAGAAGCGGCGATGGGCAGCAGAGGAACTGGACTTCCATGTTCCTTGGGTCTCCCCTTCCGGGCAGGGAGCAGGCTCTCTCCACTCTTCCTTCTCTGACCCTTTGGGCTTCCAGGCCTCCAATGATCAGAAGTTCTGGGCAGCAGTGCAAAAGGAGCACAGGACTTGGGAGTTCTCACCCAGTCTCTGCCTCTCGGTCCTTAGCTGTCATAACAACGGCACTCGTACTCAGTGGCTTGGGGCAAGACCTGACAGGTGGATCTCTGGTAGCTGATCTGACACACAGTTTGGGTTAGGGATCCGGAAGGAGCCTAGTCCTGCCTCCTGATGCCAGCCCCGGGGCTGGTGCTAGGAATCCCTCTAGATTTAGGGGCGAAGCCCCCTTTCTTCAACTTCCCCCTCTTCTTCCCATGCCCCCCTCTGCTTCACTGAGACAGGGAGCTTTTTTTTCTGGTTGATGAGGGAAACAATGGCTGTGGGGGCTGTGTGGGTTGTGTGATATTCCTGGACAGGCAGGCATAAGAGGGAGAAGAAATTATTCTGTCTAAAATCTCGGAGATGAGCTCTTCTCCAGAGTTCTCAGAGTGACAGCTTCATGTCTGGGTGGGGAGGCATGAGACAGGCTGGGTCATTCCCAGGGGAGAGCGAGGGGGCAGGGCAGGACCATCCCCAGTGAGGATCACCAGTGGCCACCACAAAGAAGTTAACTTATGTTTGCCTCGGTGTCACCTCAGAAAGAGCCGTGACGCCCATTTAACAGCCAGTCCTCACAAGGATCCAGAGGCATGGTCAGCCGACAGATATTGTAATTAACTCAGTTTACAAATCAGGAAGCTGAGGCTCTGAAGCTTTCATCAATTTACTCCTCAGTTAGTGGTGGAGCCAGGGCTTGAACCCAGAACTCTGCATGCTGAAGTCTGCATCTGCCTGAGACCTCCTCCTGAATGACCACATGGTGGCGATGTTTCTGAAGACTAAGCTGCGGAGGGAACCACCCAAGCAAAGGGCCGCTGCAGTTTATGTTCTGGACCTCCCGCTGAATTTGCCACCAACCCCCAGATCACTCCCACAGAGCCTCCACTTCCAGCAGTGTGTCTTTCAGACTGGCAAAGGCTGTCCTTCTGGAACCTCAAGTCCCAGCGGTGGGCTTAGCAATTCTCTGGGCAATATCTCTGCCATGATATTTTTTTCTTTCCCATTGCAGAGGAGCCAGCTATCAATGGCTGAAAACCACCCTCCGCAAGCATCTCTACCTCCTTCCATAGCAACATTTCATTTCCATAGTGGGAATTCTCTAGCAATGGGCTTGGAGAAAGAGCCGCAGAGGCTCTTGGTGACCATGGGTGCTGCTCACAAAGGTTCCAGCCTCTTTTATCCGAGGCCCATTGTATGAGTTCACTTCTCCATCCACTTGAATGCAGGTCAAGCCATCTCACTTACTCTGACCAATAAAATGTGAGTGGGAGAGATAATGTGTGTGACTTCCAGGAGGAAGCTTTAAGAGCCCCTGTGTGGTCCACCATGTTCCCGTTCCTTGTTTGTGCAGTCCTGGACAAACCTTTGAGATAAAGCCCCCATCAAACTGGGCCACTGAGTGACTATTATGTACAGAGTTCCTGCTGCCCACGGCAGACATGTTAAATATGTGAGAAGTAAATTTTACTGTTTTAAGTCATTGAGAGCTGTGGACTGTTTGTTTATACAATATAACTTAGCCTATCCTGACTGATGCAGTCATGAAGCTGGCCAGTAAGAACCTTTTCTTGGATTTTAGATTATGACCCAAACTTTTTTAGGGGGCTGGACCCATAATGTGTAAACCTGGAAGTTTTGCTTTTTACCATGGGAATGTAAAAGCAAAGAAATTAAAGGGAGAAAATAAAGCAGATGCATTGTAGGGAGCACTGTCCCCAACATTCCATTTCCTCCTAAACTCCAGAGGCATAAAAACCCCATATCCTTCTATAAAACACTCCTTTTTTCTATTATATAAACTTGGGTTAGCGTAGGTTGCTTTCAACTGAGAGTCCTAATTCAGAGTAAAAGGGAATTGGAGAAAAACCCCCAGTTTGTAGTTGAGGTGAGCGGGGCTCAAGCATGGTCATACAGCCACTCAGGACACATTTCACATGTACCCTTTCTTGGTGAAATAATCTCTAACTAGTAAAGATTCAGTGTAAGTTTTCCCTTCTTGCTCTCCCAGTTCCTGTCTCCAAAAACAACTTCTCTAATTTTATGGGACCTTTAAAATATTTATCTACAAACATACATGTATAAAACAGAATATGGGATGCCATTATCCTCACTTTTCTAAAATGTGCTTTTTCACTTATTCATCGGATTGTTACACTTCACAATTCCACCTGTACCAGGTCCATGGGTGATGTGCCAAGGAGAGAAATGATGAATGAGGTGGGGGCTGGACTCAAAAGGCTGATATCAGAAAACCCTCCAGGTGGTGGGCCACCGTGGGCAGGTGAGGGGACAGACTCAGTCAGGGTAGGAACCTTCTAGCCACCTAGTGCAGACCCCCTGAGGACAATGCTCCCAAGCAACCAGCTCCTCTGGGCAGCTCAGCACCAGGAGGAGTTTGACTTTTATTTAAATTGAAATCTGCTCACCCATGGAGTCCACCCACAGGCCCCTGGTACCTCTCCATTAATTGCGGGGCAAACAGCTTTAACAGTCCTCCTGCTTCCCACAGCTGATCAGGAAGGAGTGAGGCACCTCCAAAGGCTGTGGAGGCTTTGAGTATACCTCCCTGACTCTCCCACTGCTGCCTAGGCAGCCCCATGACCAGCTCTGCAGAAGGTGTTAACAAATGCCATTGTTGACTAGGGAGAAGGCAGAACTCAAAGGCAGAGAAGTAAGCCTCCCCCTTTCCTGCCCTCCTCCTCCTTGCATAGGGAGAACTCTGAGGCATGAAGGAAATTGAGACAGTCAGAGGCAGGCAGGCAATTAAAGTTGGGGGCTGAGGTTTCAATTAACAGGCTCCTCCGCTAGCAGCAGATAATTAACAGATTAGCAAGGCTGCTGCCAGCCAGGATCGGGACAAGTACCCAGGGGTGGGGGAGAACTAGGCTCCAAATTCCACAGGAATGAAAAGGAATCTTTCGGTCTCGGGAAACCCTAAGGCAATTGAGCATGGGGGGCTCAGCAGAGAAATAGTTTGCAGGCTGGAGGGCTGGCGTCAGGCCCAGAAAGGTGGGGGTCAGAACTCAGACTGTCTCCCAGCTGAAAGGATTTGGTTTGCAGAGTCCTCTCTGGCTGGGGACTGGCTCAGGAAGTAATTTATGAGAGTATCTGGGGGTCCTGGTGTTGACATGATATTTATATATCACTATATAGCTTACAAGTGTCTCCTGCAGAATACATGGGGGACATGAGGATTAGACACTCCTGAGTTAAAATGTCGCTCCTACTTCCTATCTAGGTGTGGCTCATCAGAGATCCCAGCTGCTCTCCCAGAGAGAGCAACAGATCCTTTCTAGTTGGGCAGGGTCACACGAAAGCGAGAAAGAGCCAGTGTGCACCACTCTAGTGGCGTTTTCCACTCTCGGGGGAATTTGAGAAGCCTCTGTCCCAGCCTTAATCAGCCTGAATCCCTGAGTGACTTTCATGGATCAGATCCCCCTGCCAACTCCCGAGAGATATGGAGGGAGCTGGAGGTGAACTATCGTGTTAAGCTGTGTGGCTTTAGAGCTGTTACATTAACGTGACCATGGCTAGCCTGGCCCTTGCATAGGGTGGCCTTCACCTTCCTCTTTCATAAATCGGCCAAGAATGACATTCACCACCAGGCGTTACGTAAGTTACACAAGTTGGCTGAAGACTACTCTCAGCTCCTGGATCCCACACTCCCTCTAACACAGAGGAATGTTGCCATGGGCCAAAGTCAAAGGCCAGGATATTTGCTTGGCCACAGCTAGAGATTAGAACTTTGACAGTGCGGAGTGAAGAATGTGAAGGTTGAGCTCACATGGGGATGGGGAAGGGCCGTGGGTGCTGGAGGCTTGGCTATGCCCTCCCTTGGGGAGACGCCTGGCCAGCCGCTCCTTTTCTGGCTTCAACTTTCTTCTGTCCGTGGTGAAGCAGAGAGACTGAGGGCTGCTACCCTTATTGTCCTCTAGTGGGGAGATGGCTGGATCAATAAGTGCCTCTCCCTGAGCTCCTGGGCCCCAGAAGGGTTCCCCTGGTGCTTGAAGACACCAGGCAATGGGGGCGCTTGTGACCTGTCAGCAGCAGCCAGTCTCCCCTCGCTTCTCTCCTGCAGCAGCCCCCAACCTTGTCTGCTCTCTTGACTACTCCCTCACCCTATCACCTCTGCATCCTGACCTAACCCAGACTGTCCCTTAGCTGGGCGCACTCTCCCCCACAGAGAACAGCAGGGCCAGGTTGCGGGTGCAGCTGCCTTTCTCCTTCCCTGTTTTCAGCCTGCTCCCCGCTGTTTCTCTTTGGTCTATAAGATCAAACCCGNTCCCCCCCCCCCCCCCCCCAGCTGATCTCATTCCTCCTGGAGTTTCTGATGCCCAAGGAACGGTTTCTGTTCACTCTCCAAATATGAAGCCCTCTCACCCTCTCTGTAGTTGGCTCTCTGCCTTGAGCTCACCTGATTTGCTAGAGGCGGAATGTTCCAGACATAAACTAAAATGCCCTTCTTAGCTTGTGCATGTTCCACTGGGACTCTTCTCCCCTCAATTCAAGCGACTATTTCCCCCACAAAGTGTTAGCCATGGAACCTTCTCTAGGGCCTTCCTGCTCACTGTGACCGAGCCTACAGCTCTGGACTCTGAGATGCGAGTCCCATCAGAAGGACTTCCTGTCCATGGAGGGGTCCCTGATGAGGGAAGAACTCGACTCTCAGCGGTCTTAACCGTACACCGATCAACAGCGGTTGGTGGGTCCCTCGTCTCTCTCACAAATGAATCTCTGTTCTGGCTGGTGCCAGCTGCTGCCATCCTAACAATCAGACACCAGGCCTGTGTGGGCCAGTGCAGCCACCGTAGCCACATGTGGTCACTGAGCACTTGAAATGTGGTCAGAAAAACTGGTGTGCTGAGACTGTAAAATATATACTAGATTCTGAAGACTTAAGATGAAAAAAAGAATGCAAACCAAATCCTTAATAGCTATTAAACACAACAAATAACTCATTGATTTGTATCACAAAAGATCTCATTTTATTGAGCACAAGTTGAAATGACAGTATTTTCAAATTCTGGGCTATTAGAATTTTACCTGTCATTTTAACTTTTTAAATATGGCTACCGGACATTTAAAGCTATACCGCTTTATGCATTGTATGGCTATTGCACTGCACCTGGTGGCTCCATCACTCCTGCCACGTGCAGGGCTCTTGAAATGCCGCGATTCCTTTCCATTGCTGCAGGAACAACCACCAACTCAGTGGCTTCACACGGCACACGTTTATTATCTTTCAGTTCTGGAAGTCAGGAGTCTGACATGGGTGCGCTGAGTTAAAATGAGGATGTCTCCAGATCTCTGTTCCTTTCTTGAGGCTATAGAGGCAAAAACAAAACAAAACAATTGTTTTCCCCTTTTCTGGCTTCCCTGAACTGCCTGCATTCCTTAGCTTGTGGCTGTTTTCATCTATGAAGCCATCAGTGAATGCCCAATATCACATCAGATCTCTTGGACACCAGCTTCTGCCTCTCTCTTCGCCATATGTAAAGGACATTTTTAATTACATTGGGCCTACCTGCAAAATCAGGCTCCTCTCTTTAAGATCAGTTGATTAACAATCTTCTCTGCAATGGTAATTCTCCCTTGTCAGGTGTAGGGTAAGTGAATTCATCAGGTTCTTTATGCCATTAGCCTCTGTGGCTATCACCTGTGGCCTTGATCGTGTTGCTGCAGAAGGCACTTGGGAGCGTGGGCGCGGAGCATGCGTGCCTGATTGCGGACGCCTGGAGCACGGGTGTGGGCATGCGCAAGTGGGCACCCCTGGGCCTAGGAGGCAAAGATAGCAGCAGCAGCAGCAGCAGCAGCAGCAGCAGCAGCAGCAGCAGCAGCAGCAGCAGCAAAGAGAAAAGGCAAGAGCACCAGACAATGAAGAGAATGCCAGAGAGAGCCCAGAGAAAGTGCAAAAGATTTGCAGGGGGCCCCTGTGCCTGGCCTGGCCTGGCTGCCTCACTCCACCAGGTAACCTCACATATTCATGGGTTTTGACAATTGGGAAACGCATTTCATTTGGGGTCATTCTTTTTCCTCCCACATGCTGGTCCAATATATCTATTTGCTGTCCTATCCTAACCAGCCAGATCTTGGAGATGATCTGGTGGTGTTACAGGGTAGTTTTAATATAAAATGGTTTGCCTGACTGGGTCCTCATTTGCAGTCTTGAAAGGCATTTCTAATGCTCTAATTGTAGGTATCTATAATAAAGGTTAATAAAGGGTTTTATTTATAAAAGAAGGGGAAATAGCATAGTGAATAACATAAGAAGAGGGATATAGATATGTAAATGTTTTATTAGTTTTTTGGAATTGGATTTTTTTAAAGATTTATTTATACATATAAGAGCTGGGGTACAGGTCAGAGTCGCGGGAGGTGAGAGGGTTCACCAGAGACAGAGTGGGGAGCAGAATGACTGAAACACACTGCTGAAGGCGGCTGTGGGCGAGGCAGGAGAGGTCTGCCGTGCCATGTGGGTCCCCTCCCTGGCTGGTGGCAGGGATCGAACTCATGCTGCAGTGGCTGTGGTTTGCTTCACAGTGCTTTGCTTAACCCCTGTGCCACCAGGGAGGCCTGGAGTTGGAATTTAATGGCGTACTGAGAGCTGGCTTTGAAGGAAAAAGCGGCCCACATGTTTGCTTTTATATTTTGTTTAGCTGCTTAACATCACCTTTAGATCCTAGTGATCCCCTCTTTGATAATGACCTTGTGGGATTTGTAGTTCTTGGATATTATAGGTCTGGAATGGGGGAGGGGGGAGCCCATAACCTCTTTGTGTAATTCATTCAGGAGGACCTTTCCGCCCTAACAGTGGGAAACCTGCTTCATCTTACCCCCTTTCTTTCCCTACAGCCCCTCTGAGAGTTGTTTAAAGATCATGTGACCCCCAAGGAAGGTGACTCCATTCTGAAGGCAGGAATATGATTTCAATGAGTCATTAACTGAACTTGCAGGTCACGGGGAGGAGCAGGAAGCAGTGCCAGGTGGAGTCCCAGGTCTTCGACCCAAACCTTATGGCCCATGTGGGTGCTGTCTACCCAGCAGTCATTCTCCTTTTCCTCTCCCTCAGAGTCAAGGACAGTACAATCAATGACAGATGTCCTGTGAGTGGGGCTTCCTGGATAGCTACTGCCTCCCCCTCAGAGACAGGCTTTGCCTTTCATCTTTTATTTCCTCTGGGGCAATGAAGCTCTGCCTAAATTTGCATCACCCACTGTATGAGCACGAGGAAGGTGGCACCTGCTGAGGATGGCAGAGTGGAAAGATGACAGGACCCTGTTTCCTGATAACCTCAGCCCAGTCCCAGTAACTTGATCGCCATGATTTCCCAGTCTTTAGATTTATTATTTGAGGGGAAAAACCCCATTTGCTTAAGAAACTGTTGTTAAGTTTCTGTTAGATGCAATTGTAACTGATTTTTCACCCATGTCCTGTGGGAATTCTGGTCACAGAAGGAGTTTTCTGATAGGAAAGGGAAGGACTCAGGGACTCTCTGATCTTACCATTTTACTCAAGGTCCAATTTCCTCTCCAGTTTGCAAGGAGAGATGGAAAGTCAGCAGACCTTGGTCTTTAGTGCTCTAAAGGTGGGTGAATTCTAGGATTCATTCCCTCATCACAAAGGATGAGAGTCCAAGAGAGGATGGCTGCCATTGGAGGCATTCTTTTCATTTCAATGATAAAGAAGCTGAGCTTTGTGTCAGTTAGGGCATATTTGGCTGTAAATAAAGAAAACCAATGGGGATTTAATGGAACAGAAGTTTATTTTACTCATATGACACATGTGTGTGGCCCCAGCATTAGCCACAGCCCCAAAAAGAATCAGGTTGAAAGTCTGAGATGTTCTTAGTGTTTTCCTCATTGTTGCAAGATGGTTGCCATAGCTCCAGCATCATATCCTCACTTACGGTGCACAAAACTGGAAAGAAGGGAGAATGACAGAGGAGAAATACAAGGAAAGGGAACTTCTTTCCCAGAAGGACATCAGAGGAGTCCCTTTTCTCTCTCCCGCCTAGGAAGAGGTCATGATGCAGGATAAAGAATAAAGAAACTGGAAAGGAGGTGCCTTAAGACCAGAGAGCTGGCTCACACAAGGAGGTAGGGAGAAGGGATGAACAGTCAGTAACCCAACTATATAAACAAAGATCCTTAGGTGCCGATGACTGCTATAGGGAGAGTCAGACCAAAAGTAAAGATAGGAGAGTGAGCTCTATCTCAGAACCCATTGTTATATCTTCAGAGCCCATGCTAGAATCTCTGGTCTTTTTCAAATTCGACATGGTTGATTCAAAGTCAACCAGCAAGTCACTCCAGGAAGGCGTGAGCCCCTCCCAAAGAGAGGAAGACTGTATCAGTGCAGTCTCTGCACTGGCTGGGGCAGCTGTCCTTCTGCCCACCTGTGGCTATGCAGGTGCTTCTCTTCACCAACCTCTCTGTAGGGCAGCAGCCTCCTGCCTGCCCGTGACCAGCACCATGCTGGGGCTTCTCCTCACTGACCTCCCTCAGTGGAGGCAGCTCTCCTCAAGGCTGCCCGCCTGCAACCATGCAGGCCTCTCTCAGTAAACTTGTCCCTTTTGGGCAGCTCTTCTTGCCCACTTGTGTCTACGCAAGTGTCCTTTATTCTTCTGCCCCTTTCCCTAATAAACCTGCTCCTTAAAAATAACTAACATCTCTGCCTCTTGGAGAAACTCGCCTGGGAACTTGCTGCATGCTACTGAACAGGGAACTCTGGTGAAACCTTTCCCAGAGTGAACCCAAGAACCCCACTCTCCAAACCCACAGACTCCAATAATGACATCAGTCACACGGTTACTCCTAGCTGTGTGGAGGTTGCCCAGGCAAGTATTTAGCACAGGGCAGCGATGTTGCCACAACTGATCCATCCTCAGACCGAGCAGGATTAGAACCCCAACCCCTCTCGACTGATCTCTGACTGGGAAGAACCTATGTATCTTGGGATAGCAGACGCAGCTGGGCATTTAATAGAATGTCAGAATCCTCTACTAGTTTATGCTCTTTATGTCAGCCATAGTTTCCCCGTGTCCTCTGCTGGAGACTGAGCAAGCTTATGTGTGTGGTTCAGTCTAGCCAGTGAGCTATGACAGTAAAGCTGCTGGATGATTCTGTGAAAAGTCCTCTCACTCTAAAGAAAGATGTATCAAGGATCTGGCTGCTGTCATGTCTAGATGAGGCCTGGAACTGTGACAGTCATCTTGTGATCATGACGGAAGCTGAACTGAGCAGAGTTGGACCACTGGGGAGGGCAGTGTGGCTAGGTGGAGGGGACTCTGTTGATGGCACTGCACTACTGAACTATCTGGCCTTGGACTGTCCTCACCTTGGGATTTCTTTGTATAGCACACCCGTGTCCCTTAATGTTTAACCCCCTTTGAGTTGGGCCTTCTGTTCCTTTCAACTGAAAGCACTCTAACTGATCACATGGTCCCCTCTACTCCATTTCCTGCTCCAAGGCAGGGCAGATCGGTACCAAGCAGCCCCACTCTGGGGAAAGTCTTTCCCACAGTTGAAGCTCAGCCTCGTGCAGCTGGCTGCTGATTACATAACGACATTGCCCACCACGGCCATAAAGAGGCCAAGAACTGAGTTCAAAACTCCAGGCAGTGGCTTGGAGTGGCTCAGAGGGAGGCGTTGTGAGGGCTGCATAGAGGAAAGCCATTATTGACCCTCTGAACCCTTTGTGTTGCTGCCTCTGGCCCTACCCAGCCCAGCATCTCCCCTTTTGGGAGACAATGCTAGCAGTCCCCCAGCAGCTGCTGAGAGTGGGAAGAGTGGGGGTGGGGTGGAGAAAGGCTGGTAGTTAAGTGCTACAAGGGCCTGGGGCTGGCTCAGAATGTGCTTCCACTGAGGGAGTGTCACCATTCTGTCTCCGCAGCTTGCCTGGTACAGGATGAATACAGAACATTTAAGTACTTTTCTGGCAACTGATTATATAGCTTTACTTTCCCAGGACCCCAAGAGGGCCCTCTGCCCAGATGGCTGTGTTGAGAATGCTCTGAGCATGCTGGTCTCCTTGCTTTCTAGGAAAGGAAAAGGGTTTAGAAGGAGGCACTTTTTGCAGCCTTTTCTTTCTTGTAGAAAATGCTAGCAGGCATGAATGTCACCGCTCCCCCAGGTTACCCATCTTTAGCGCCAAGTGAAGTCTGAAGAGTGCTGATCTCATCTGCCATCACCCTGCCCACAGACTGAGGGTTCCTGCTGCTCCCAAGATTGCCAAGTCTGAGCCAGGTAGCAAGGAATTATCCTGTGGCTCCAGCTTCATGTTGATGAGCTTTTGCTTGTGCTGTTCCTTGTGCCAGAATTCCCTGGGAATTCACATTCCCAGGTGGTGATGTGATGCCAATGTGGCCATCAGAGTGAGAGGGACTAGTTCAGGTACGGGCATGTGACTCGATCCGGGCTGTAGACAGTCAAACCTAGGTTTTTATTGGAACCTCTGGGAAAGCGGTGTTCACACCTCCGTTAACTAGAATATACAGCTGGCATTGCTGGGGACCAAGAGGCTAAGAATGAAAGTAACCCAGAGGAAAATAGACTGGAACAGTATCAAGGGACATCCTGATGATGTAATATGAGCACCTGAATCCACCTCCACCTGAAACCCATTCTGCCCTTTTCAGTTATTTGAGTCAATAAATTCTCTGCTTAAAAACAAAACCAAAATTTGAGCTGGGTTTCCTGTCACTCACAAGGAAGTCATTACCAATATGAGGGCACGGCTCTAGCAGGCAGAATCATTTCTTCTACTGCTCTGCACACGCTACTCTTACCATGCTTACCCCTGTAGCAGTGTTTGCTGTTTCTTTCTCGGTGTCTTTCCTGCCCACCTGAACTGCCTCTTTGTGCAGAAGTGGACATTGCTGCAGCCTTGGCTTCCACTGGCCCTCAGCTGCAATTCGTGATACATTATTTGTAACAGGATGTGATCTGAGAAAAATGATTTTGTGCAAATGTGACAGATTAAAATGACATAGTGCACACCAGGCTATATGGTAGAGCCTCTTGTGTATGCACAGGTATATGCAAGTTCGATGTTGGCTGAATCGTTGTTAAATGATGCATGACTGTGCTCAAGTTGAGTTAAACTCCTCAGCACATTATCTTGACCCACTAAATCTCCCTTCATGTTTTAGTCTCTTTCATCTCTGCATTCCACTTCCACTGCCTTCCACCCAGTTATGGTTCCCCTTCCCATTGTATATATTCTTGCAAGATGGATCTTTTTGTTTTTTTATTTCTGAAAATGGTAGTCTTCTGGTTCTCGAACTGCTTCTTATTTTCTAAACTCAGCATTGTTTCAAAAGCCATCCACATTGCTGTTCTCCCCAAGCTAGGTACCTAGGGTGACCCATCAACCTCTGCTCCCAAGCCACCACAGTGAACACCACGATATATATCCTATGGACCTGTGTCGATTGCCTTTGTGCCTATAGCTGGAGATGGAATTGCAGGGCTGGTTGTAGGGAACGTGCAGACCAGGTCTCTGGTCTTAAGGCGCCTCCTTTCCAGTTTTTTTCTATCCTTTTGTCCTCCATCAGCTACACTAGTCTGTCTGTCTTCCCATGGGCTGTCCTCACTAACATCCCCAAACTTCACCCAACCTACCCCTTGTCTTTCCAGTTAAATAGGGCCTGTGTAACAGTTATTACTGTATAAGAAGTTACCACAGACTCAGTGGCTTAAGAGAACACATTTTTTTCTTCCCTATTTTCTGGGCACGGCTTAACTGGGCTCTCTGCTCAGACTGCTGTCTCATCAGAGGCTCAACTGGAGAAGCACCCACTTGCCAGCTGCCCCTGGGCAGAAGAAGGTGACTTGCTTCTTCGAGGTCAGCAGGAGAGTCTTTGACCTCTACATCCCCTTCTCTCTTCGACTCACCTAGGAATCTTCTTTGTGATAAACTTGATGCCAACTGCTTAGAGGGTTTAATTACACCAGCCAATTCCCTTCACTTCTTCCATATAGTATAACCCAATTAAGGGTTGACATCCCATCATTTTTGTTACACTGCATCTGTTAGAGGCAGGCTCATATCCACAGGGAGAGGGTTACTTAGGGGTTGGGCACTGGGATTCATTCATCTTAAAATTCTATCTATGGCATGGAGAAGGTGTGATTTTATTGTTTGTTTGTTTTTTTAAATCGGGATTAAAATACACAACATAACTTACCATCTTAACTAAGTGCAGGTTAGTCATGTCACGTACATTCACATTGTTTTGCAACCCTCAGCATGCTCCATTTCAAGGCTGCTTTTCATCTTGCAGAACTCGAGACTGTTCCCATGAAGTGCTCACTCCCATGCCTCTCTTGCCCCAGGTCCTGGCAACACCCCCCTACTTTCTGTTTCTATGAATTTACTACTCTAGGTATTTTCATGTAAATGGAATCTACAGTATCTGTCTTGTTTTGACTCTTCTCACTAAACATAATGCCCTCACGGTTTATCCATGATGTAGCACTGTCAGAACTTCCTTTCATTTTTTAATTACATTTTAAAAAAAGATTTATTTATGCACATAAGAACTGGGGTACAGGCCAGAAGCGTGGGAAGTGAGAGGATCCACCAGAGACAGAGTGGGGAGCAGAACAGGCAGATTGACTGAAATACACTGCTGAGGGGAACAGGGGTGAGGCAGGAGAGGTCTGCTGTGCCATGTGGGTCAGCTCCCTGGCCGGGGATCGAACTTGTGCTGCAGTGGCTGCGGCTGCTTCACAGCACCATGCTCAACCCACTGTGCCACCAGAAAGGCCTAGAACTTTCTTCTTCATAAGGCTAAAAAATGTTTCATTGATCCATTCATCCCTTGAAGGACACTTGGTTGCTTCCACCGTCTGGTTGGTTGTGAATAATGTTGCTAAGAATATGGGAATACAACTATTTCTTTGAGAACTGGCTTTCAAATCAAACGCCAGTTTCAATTTGGGAGTTGTTGGATCATATAGAGATTCTATTCTTAATTTTTTTGAGGAGTCAACATATTGTCCATAAAGGTTGTACCATTTTAAACATTCTCATCACAGTACACGAGGGTTCCTATTTCTTCTTATCTTCACCAACACTTGTTATTTTCTGTTCACAACAACTGTTCTAACTGGTGCCAGGTGGTATCTCATTGTGGTTTGATTTGTACTTTCCTAAAGATTAGTGATGTTGAACATCCTTTTATGAGTCTATTAGCCATGTGTATGTCTTCTTTGGAGAAATGTCTATTCAGATATGGCATTGCCACAATAAAACATTTTGATTCTTGACTCTTAGGATTTCTTCTTCCAAAAATTGCCCAGTCATATCCCTTGTCATTTTTTCCCCCTTAATTTTCAGGAGTTCCTTGTATATTCTCAATATTGAGACTCTCTAGTAAATTCTAGAACTTGGCATGTATCTTCTCTCATTTTGTCATGTGTCTTTTGGAACATGTATCTTTAACTTTGACATAACAAAATCCCCCCTTTTTGATTTATAGTTTGTACTTTAAATTTATTTATTTTTCTTTTTTTTCTTTATATACATTTGACATCAGTTGTAGTCCCCACAGAATCCCCACCACCATTTTACCAGTGCACCATCACTTTTTGCCTTCATCCCAGTTCCTCTCCCTCCCTTACCCCACAAAGTGCCTCTGATTTGTCTTTGTCTTTTTATTCTTGTTGTGTTGTGATTTTTTTTTGAGAATAATCCCTTCTAGATCCATCCATGTTTCTACAAATGACTCTAGTTTATCTTTTTGATTGCTGTATAGTATTCCATTGTGTATATGTACCACATCTTCTTGATCCAGTCCTCTACTTTTGGGCATTTGGGTTGTTTCCAGGTCTTACCAACTATAAATAGTGCTGCCATAAACATAGGGTATACTTGAAATTTTTTGATCAAGAAATCTTTTCCTCTGAGTCTCTAAGATGTTTCTTTCCATGTTTTTGTTGTTGTTGTTGTTGATGATATAATTTGTCATTTACATTGGCTTTTTCATTCATTACCTGAGCAGCCACCTTGTAAAAAAAATTATGGGCATCATTTTTCTCTATACAGTGAGTCAGGCTTTTCCCAACAGGAACAACTTCTCACTATGCGGCTTTTATCCTATACTGAGTTCCCTGACAACAAGGGTTCACCTCTGAACTCTCCATGCTGTCCCAATGGACTGTCTGTTTTTTCTCTAACCTCACACCAATTTGTTCAAAAACAGTGTCATCGGAGTAGGCCTGAGTATCTGGGAGAGCGAGTGTCCTGGCCACTCCCACCCCCTTGACTGAACCGCACACACTTCAGAGTAAATTTACAAAGCCAAGTAGATGACTCTACTGGAGAAGTGTTTACACCATCGCTTTGCTCCCATACAGAAGTTTGCTAACTCAGTGCTAGCGAGGGAATCTCCAAGGAGGAAAGAAGAGCAGGTCTGCAATGTTCCTCAGTACCATTGCCTCCATTCCCGGTCAAAGTGGACAAAAGGGAGGAAACATCCTGCTACAGAACTTATGTTTTTTGGGTTTTTTTTTTTTTGATGGACAAAACCTAAGTATAGTGGAGAAAATGCCCATTTTGGAAGGCTGAGCCCCACTGTGGTAGCTGCAATGGGTGAGGGGATGACAGCACAACAAGATAACTCTTTCCTATGCTCAGGATGGCCCAACCTGCCCGCTCAGCATCACATGTGCCAGTGTCTGGTTCACCATCATCCCTGACATTTGGAGAATCAATAAATTGTACTTTCCCAAGCCCATCTACTCTACAGTCTTACTGAGCTACACCCCAACCACATGAGGTAGGTAGACAGATTATCATCCCTATTCAACAGAAAGAGAACTAATGTGCACAGAGAAGGAAGCTTACTCATCACTCTGCAGGTACTTATCAAGAGTTCCAAGTTCTGGGTCCTGGGACACAAAAGACACCAAATAGTCTCAGCCTAGCATTGGTGAGTCATCAGTAGACCCGATGGCAGACATATTGCTTTTGTAAGCCAGCACCCCTCCCCTGAAGGAACCAACCCCTCCACTCTCCATTGGTGCTGGGACGGTCAATCAGTGTACCCCACGTTGCGTGTAGTTAGGAAAGGGCGTAGTGCTGTGGGTGGGGCTAATATGACATCAAAACCTAGTGGATAGATGGCCCTAGTAGGACGAATCAGCCTTTCCTGGGGTTTTTATGCAGATGTTGGAGTCCAGACATTTCTTTTTACTAAGGTTACTAAGGTGGGGGGATATAAGTCTTGGGCTGCTGGCAGTCACTTTGGTATAAGGGAGCTTTTAGAAAGAATAAAACCAAGTAGAGACAAGTGCAGGCTCACAAGAGAATCAGAGGCCTGGCGGTGTTGTCTGAGCACTAGTGAAGCTGACACACCTCTACTTGCTAGTTATGTGAGCCACCCCATTATCTGTTGCCTTGTTTGAGTCAATGGGAAAGAAAAGAGTCCTGTTGGGCAGAGACTCCAATAAGAAGTCCAGTTTTCTGTCCACTCCACTGTACTGTTATCCCTCAGCTACCACCAGAGTCTTTTATTTTAGTCATAATTTCCCTCTTTTAAACAGGTCCTTAAATCCTAATTCTGTCAGCAAATACTCTTTATTCCTTATGTTTTATGACATCTACTAGAAGGCTAAACCCACCTTCTGGGTCATCCAAGTTGTTGATAAAGAATTCAGGGTGGAGGGCGGATCCCTGCACCATCAAACACTCTCCTCAGGTCATCGACCCATTAGTTATTCAGACTTTTTCAGGTCTTTATAGAATACTCGATTCCCATTATTACAAATTCTCATTCCCACCTCTTGGTGCCCTCCCTAGACTTGCCCTCCCTCCTCCACCCAGTCTCTTGGCTCAAGTTTGTCCATAGAGACGCCAACCTTGGCTAGGAGAGGGTAGCCCGCGTAGTGAGCATCTGTTGGCAGCTTCCCAGGACACATTTTCCCAGTCCCCTGTCACCAGCCCCCAGATTTCACTCCAATCTTGACTATGTGTGCTCTGTTGTTATGTTTAATAAGATTTTATGGAAGGTTTGGAATAATGAAAAGGAACTACAAAATAGAGCATGACCAATAGTTTTTCTAAAGGTGCTTGTGCTACACTCCTGGACTGTGTAGGGCAATTACAGAAAATTATTTACATAAATTAATTACAGATAAAGACCCTCTCTGTCCATATGAATGCTAACCTGGGTCCTCTTCTCCAGATGACATACAGCAGGAAGGGCCGTTACATTCATGGAACAACCCCCACCCCTAACCACAGCCTCTCTGGGTGTAGGGAGTCAGTTACAGTGTGGGTGAGGACATTCTGTGTGATGTAGTCTGGCCAGAGCCCAGGGTGGGGATCCTGAAGTTCAGTCCAGGTTGGGAGACACCAAACCCTAATGAGTTTCCCTCAAGGTCAGCTCAGCCAGTTTCCACGGCAGCTGGCCTGCAGTTCTTAGTGTGCTGCACTGTTGTGTTTTCTGTACATCACCAGAAGAAGTACACATGGAATCCTCCATACCCCAACACTGTATATGAAGCCTTCTATACCCCGACATTCCAGACCCCTGTTGAGGTCTGACAGATGTTTCTTTTTAAAGATGTGTTTTATGCATACAAGAGCTGGGGTGCAGGCCAGAAGTGCAGGGGGTGAGAGGATTCACCAGAGACAGAGTGGTGAGCAGAATAGGCAGACTGACTGCAGTACAGTGCTGAGGGAGCAGTGGGCAAGGCAGGAGAGGTCTGCTGTGCCTTGCAGGTCAGCTCTGCTACCAGGATTGGGATCGAACTCATGCTACAGTGGCTGTGCATAGCTCCATGGCACTGAGATTTAACCCCTTGTGCCACCAGGGAGGCCCTGATGCTTTTTTAAAAAATGTCCACATTGCAGCAAATAACAAAAACATATTTCTTTCAAAGAAGCACTATGATTGAGGACAGAACTCTACTCGGTGACATTCCTGAGTGCTGCTGTCACTGTCCATGCAACTTTCTAGCCTGAAGCATCTGTCTTGGGGCCACTTCTCAGCATTAAATCTTCTTAAAAGGAGACATGGGGACCTATGAACAGTTTTGGGAAACAACTGTCTATATGGATGGTGTCCACAAAATAAAGTACGTCAGTTAAGTTGAAATCTGTATCCTCAGGGGCAACTTACATCTCCAGGTAACAGTATTTTTGTTTTCCAGCTTCAGAATTTCAGGGTGAAGTTGTGACCAGTGCAGCCTGATACAAAGAAAGGTAAGATGGGGGGACAAAATACAATCTGCAAGTGCTGAAAGGACACTATAAACCTGAGTTAAACTGAACAAACATCACTTTCTGGGTAGACAGACACACAGTGGTATGAAGAAAGTGGAGAGACAACTACATCCCAAGGGGGAGGGGGAAGGCAGTCACATGGGGTGGTGAGACAGAGAGGGAGGGATGTGAACCAGCTTTCTGCAGTGGTACCCACCCAGGCCCTGATACATCTTTTCCTCATGTCCCAGGCTCTGAAACTGGAATTCTCTGTCATGTCAAGCGGGCTCATTGCGTGGGGGTGGGGCTAGGGCAGTGCAAGAACATAGCAGTCATTTCCTCCTTCACTGATTCTGTGTGATCTGCCTACTATTTGTTGGTCCCCTTATGGGAGCTGGGAATAGTCAAAAGGTGAATGAATCAATTCTGGCTTCCCTCACCTGGAGCTAATGGCCAAGACAGGAGTTGGTTATTTATTAGATACACACGAACAAAAACGCTGGTCATAGGGCCAGCTAAAGCCTAGGCATCTAGGCCTCAGCTGGTCCCTGACTATAGTCTAGCATTCCAGGCAACAAAGGAAATGATACTGGGAGGAGGGGAGGGTTACTTACTTGTTTGTCATGACCCAAACCTGGCTTCTAACTACTGCTCTTTTCTAAATATCCCTAACTCAGAATTTTACTAGAGTCTAAACTCCACCTTGTTGGTGTGCGTACTCTGGCAACCTCTTTTGTTAGAACCTTGTCCAACCTCTGGGTACTCCTCACATCTCCAAGGGTGCCCAAGAAGCTGCCGGACTAGGCCAGGAAGAGCACACCGGCCAGCACCTGGGATCTCACTCAGGAGCATTAACAACTAACCTCTTGCAACCCCGCCTCCACAGCGCAGGTGGTCAGCCAATCACGGTAAGGATCACGTGGCCACCCAGCATGCTGCGTGACGTGAGGTGGGGCAGGGCATCATGGGGGCGGGGCTTCAGGCCCAGCGTGAGTTCCAATTGGCTGTTAGGGCTGCCTTCCCAGGCTGCACGTAGAAGCCGCGGTCCGCCTTCCGCCCTGTGGCGTCTCTGCTGCTGCTTGGCGGGAGTTGGTGGCAGGTGTGAGGTAAGGACTGAGGCGCTGCTCTCGGGCTGGACCAGGCTGGGGCTGGCCCAGGATTACCCAGGGGCCTTCCCACGCTGAGAGCCGGGTGAGCACGCTTTCCTGGGACCGAGTGGGGCTCGCCGGAACCCTGTGGGGCCTGTACGTGTGGCGCAAATAAATTCCTCTGGGGAGCGTATGGTCTGGAGCGCCCCACTTTGCTGCTTCTCAGGTGGCTTCCGGCATCTGAGACCCCCATAGGGGCTTCCAGGACATTCAGCTTTGCTCAGGGGGCACTCACCGTGGTTCTGGTGAGGTACTCCATTTCTGAGGGCCCCTCCCCCCAAATCTCAGGTGCGCTGAGCGAGGGGTTAAGAGGTCACGTTCAACTTGTGGTTCTTTGTGGGGCCAGGCATGGTGGGAGATGGCTGTGGTGGAAGATGGGAAGGCAACCGCTGCTCGACATAAGGACGATGGCAGACGGTGGCAGCTGGACTCCAGCCAGCAAAGCCCTGTGGAGGTGCATGCCAGAGATGCCAAGCCTCAGGTCTTTTTTTTTTTAAACAATGTCCCTTGGAAGGCCCGATATTTTAGGTAACAATTTGTCTACAGCTTTAAATGTTAGTGCTCATTGGTCAAGTTGTGGAATATTGTATGACCAGAGGGTATACACGCGAACTGTATTTGACCCTTGCGATGCCACTATACCACCTCTGGTAGCAGTTGTCCTAGGAGGAAGGGGGCAGCCAGGAAGGAGCAACAAGATGGACAGATCCCCGTTTGGGTACTTGGGTGCTAGAAAGCTACATTCCAGAAACTAATCTTTGAATTGTGTGTGCTGAGTAGTTGACTTACATGGTGAATGCCACTTACCCTTGGTTTTCACATTGCGCTGTTGGGCACAGAACTAGTCAGATTAGATTTTGAGAATGGGGATGGTCTGAGACTGGGATGCTGACATCTTCCTTGAAAAGCAGGCAAGACTCCCCAAATTGTAGCATTGACAGGGGAGCTCCCTGTGCTGAAGGCATGTGAATGGGGCTGTGAGAATATTTTCAAAGTAAATTTGGGATGTATATACCAGAATGAGTGTACTTTAGGAATTGTCCTGGTACCACTCGGCTTCACGGTTCTAAACCTGGCAAATTGGGAGAGGAGGAAACAAGAATTCTGGAAGGATGTTACAGTCAATCTTCTAGCACTCCCTGGGTCCTTCCTCTGCAGAGCAGATTGTGGGGCATACAGAAATGAGTCAGTTGTAGCCCTTGCCTCAGGACACTTCCATAGAATGTGGAAGTGAAATCTCAGGTTAGGGGAGGCTCCTTGGCCAACAAGCTTGGACCGGGGGAACCAAGGAGGAGAGAGGAGACCTGGAGTGTGATCCATAGGTGACATGGGTTTAGGACCATGAGTGGAATTTGGTGGGATGGCAGGGAAGGAAAGTACTCCTAGGTGAATAGTGTGGTGGGAGTAGGAATAACAAATAACTGGACCAGCTCACCTATCAGGGACAAGGTGAGAGATCAGGATAGAGGGCTTTTTAGAGCTGAATTTTTGTGTGGAGGGGTTCAGAACTGTTTTGTGGAAGAGGGATATTATTAGTTCAGGGGGATATTGTTGGGGGGATGAGAGGACTGAGGAGAAACCAAGTAGGATGTTCTGTAGAAAGTGCTTTGTAAGAGGAACTTGGTTGTGGAAAAATCTGTCTTGACCCCAATCAGATGAGTATTCATTGGGAACACACCTGTGTGAGATATCTGTGATGTGATCGCTCAGCTGTCCCTCATCTGGTATCTGGACCACATTCCTGTAATGGAATGGATTAATGAACTAAGGGTTTTCCTTTGGTGTAGAGAACATTACACAGGTCCTGGTGGCCTTGTGGCAATGCTTCTGTTCCTCTTTGGCATTCTCATGCATCCTTCATATTAGTTCAGCCATTTTTTCCCCTCTGAGGGGCTCTGAGTCTCCCAGCTGTACTGAGAGATGGCAGATGAGTATTGATGGTATAACAACCAATCTTCAGGCTAGCCTTTGGGAGCCCTTGAGCTAGACATTATGAGACCTTTGGAGGACAAGTGGCTCCTTGGTGGGACCATCAGGTATGAGATTGGCCTTTGGTCTGGGTCAAACCCCAACTTCCACTATTAGTGGCCTGAGTGTTTCATCCTGGGGTCGGAGTCATCCTAGGAACCCCTGATTGTGGCCCAGATTCCATTACCCCATCTAACCTTCTACCTCTTCCCAGGTCAGTTTCCTGTGGAGAAGGAGAGAGGTGAGGTGGCTGGTTCCCAGACCTGGTAGGCCCTTGTGGACACCATGTTGGACTCCAAACCCAGACTCCAAACCCAGCAGAGGAGTGGTCGGAATAGCCGGGAGGTAGTATAACCCTTGCCTTTCCCAGAATACCCTCTGCTTCCTTCTTCCCACCTTGTGCCCTTCACTCTTGGAACATCTCTTCCTTTGCTAAGGACTTTGAGTCCTCTCATCTCTCCTTATGGCCCTTTTCCAGACCAGCCTGTGGTCCTCAGGCTTTGGGATGAAGCTGGAGGCTGTCACCCCATTTTTAGGGAAATACCGTCCCTTTGTGGGTCGTTGTTGCCAGACTTGCACTCCTAAGAGCTGGGTAAGTGATGAGGGCTGTGCCCCACCCTGGGAAGTGTGGGGTAGCTCAGTCCAGGGAGCAATGGCTCTGGGAAACAGCTTGCTTTATATCCTTCCAAGCTCAGCCTTCCCCTACCCATGCCTCTGCCCTTTCAAGTGATTGGATATACTGGTATTGGTTGTATTGATGGGCTGTGGCGGGCCTTCAGGCCTGGGAGAGCTGGATGAGAAAGTGAAGATGGGCCTGTGAGGAAGTAGGATGTGGCCAGAGGTCTGTGGTCTGACCATGTCTACCACATGAGTGCTATTGTTCAGTTTTGGGGCCCCTGCTCACTCAGTGTCCTCCAGCACTCAACACAAGCTTAAGGTTCTCTTTGGTATCCATGCCATCTGCTGGTATTGATGAGAACAGGGTTCTGGTGGAGATCCAGGCTGTTTCTCTGCTGTTGACTATAGCATTTCTCAGAGACTTTAATATGCTGCTCTGTGGGTGGGGGTGGGGTGAGAGAGTGGGGGGTAGGAATTCTCTGTAGAGAATGCGGCTCTTCTGTTATCATAAAACATTTCCTCCCAAGCTAGTTGCAGGATTTGGGGTCAGTCTTTTGGGAATGCTGTGTTATAATCCTGTCTTTTAGTAGACTTCATAGTTTATAAGGCAGAGACCACAGAAAGCAGAGCAGGGGTTTTCCTTTACTAGTTTCAAAGGACCCCCCAAGAACATGCTGTCCCTGCTCCCTCGGGCAGGAATCCCTTTTCCACAGAAGCATAACAGATCTAGGCTTCTGCAGTGTGATCCTGGTGAAGGAGGAGAATACCAGGTAGATTGGGGGGGGCGGGAGGGCAGGGGAACGATGGGGAATGGAGGTGGGCAGGGCCCCTGGGTGCCAGTGTGCTAGAACCCTGCTCAGTAGTATCATTCTCTTCCTTGATGGAAAAAGGAAGGGCCTCTGCCCTTTGCTCCATATCCATAGATGGGGTAAGGTAGACTCGCAGCTTTCCTGCAGTTCCTCTTGTATTTATGGATTACCTGCTGGGTGTCAGGCCTGTGCCCTGCTCAGCAGGGAGAGGGGTGGGAATGGGCCTGTTTTATAATAAGCCAAGTTCAGGTGTTCTCGGGCCATGAGTCTGGGGTTCCCTGGCAGTGCACCTGGGGTGTGATCCTTTCCTGATAGAACAGCACTCTTTGCCCTAGTTGGGGATGGGCCCTCTGAAAGCTCCCTGCCCCGCTCTGGGGACTCTGCCCAGGTTTCGGGGCTGGCTTGTTCGGAGGCTCTGCTATTTCTTGTGGTCACTGGAGCAGCACATACCCTCATGTGATGATGCCCCACAGAAGATCATGGAAAACACTGGGTGAGGAGGCAGGGACCAGGGTATGGTTGGCACTTCTGGGGTCCTCGAAGAGATAAGAGCTCTAGGTAGGGTGGTTGAGAGGGCTGGCTTACTGAGTGTTAGGGTTGCCTGGGCCTTTCTTTCACGAGGGAGGGTGAAGACTGGAGGCTCTGCCCTGGGTGGCTTGCACCAACCCCTTACTTATTCCTCTCCTACCAGGGTGCAGAATGTCCTCTCAGGAAGGGCTCCAGGAGGGACTGGTGAAGGCCAGGTGCCCAGCCTTGTGAAGAAAGAGGTGCAGCGCATCTTGGGACACGTCCAGGCCCCATCCCACTCCTTCCTGCTTAGGTAACTGTGCTGAGCGGCAGACTGAATCCTCTGCCCTTGTGGAGATTGGGTGTTGGCTGGACTTCAGGAAGGACCAGACTCTTTATTTTGGGGAGCCAGAGGGCATGTTTTCCACAAGAGCCTGAGGGAGCCCTTGAGTTGGATTCTGTGCGGATCATCAGGACTTGCCCCAAAAGGATTGCTGCCTTTTTTTAAAGATTTATTTATAACTGGGTTACAGGCCAGAGGTGCAGGGGGTGAGAGGATTCACCAGATACAAGTGGGGAACAGAACAGGCAGATCCACTGAAATACACTGCTGAGGGGAGCAGTGGGCGAGGCAGGAGAGGTCTGCTGCACCATGTGGTTCATCTCCCTGGCCAGGGGATATAACTCATGCTGCAGTGGCTGCAGATGCTTCATAGCACTGTGCTTAACCCCTTCCACCACCAGGGAGGCCGTTGCCTCCCAGGGCTTCTGTTCTCTACTCTTGATTCCAGTTAATTGTGTTGTCATTCACTACTTAAAACCTTTCAGTTGGTTTTTACTGCACTTAAAAATCAACCCAAACTTGTGGTATGGCCCTTCATGTCTGGCTCCTTCACTTTTTGATTTCATCTCCAGCAGCGCTCTCACTTGCCTGTTTCCAACCATATCAACTTCTTGAGCAGAACCTCTTCTGGGGGTGGGACTTTGATCTGAGCCCCCAGCTTCCGGCCTACTGCAGGCTTGGGTATTATCTGTCCTGTCGGTAGGCATTAAAGGGTTACCCCCAAGAGCTCCTGGTTGTGGCTCAGACTCCATCCTTCCATCTCTTCCCAGACCAGTTTCCTGTGGAGCAGTAGAGAGGTAAGGTGGTGGGTTCCTGGATCTTATAGGCCCTTATGCTACTTCCTACATTCATCCTGCTGTTACTGTTACAGGGCAGGGAGAGGAGCACTCCAGAACCCCCAAGCCTGCCCTCTCTGAATGGGTTCTGCCATTTGCCGCATTAAGATAAACATATAAAACCTTTAATGGAAAGGAACTAGGGTTCCTTTATAACTAGGGTACAATAAAGAAAGAACAAAGAATATAGTTATTGAGTTAAGCATTTAAACTTACCCATCTCCTTGAGGGTAAAAGTTTAGCCAAATAGGATTGGCCCAAAGCAAGGCCCAAAAACCTGCCATATGTTTAAAGGACCTTTCAGTAGAGACCCATAGAAAAGGGTTAGAAAGAGTTAGACAAATTTGGGAGGAAAAGAGCAAAATTAAAATTAAGATGAAAGCTGCCATTGCTAACCTCCCCAAAGGTCTTTTACCCACATCTGTTCCAACCAGTCCAAGACCAAAAAACAAGCGCAGTTTTTTCACATGTCCCTCTGCTCCACGTGCCTCCTCCAGGTTTTCTTGCTGTTTTTTATCTTTTTTCCTTCCTTCTCTCTTTTTTGCAGAAAATCTTTTTTTTCTCCTTAGCTTCACCCACTTAAGGCGGAACCAGAATTTTTGAAACTTCCCCTTTTCCTGGGACCACCCTGTTACATTACCACCTGCTCTCTCCCACATTTGACACAGGTCTGAGCTTTCTTAGATGTGTAGGACATTGTCCCAGGGAATGAAGAGGTACAAGGTCAGAATGAACAGAGATACACATGGCAGCAGGAAGGACAGACTAGGGCTAGGACTAAGAATACCCAGCAGGAAAAGATCTGTGAGTCAGGGACAAAACAAGGGAGAGGAGAGCAACCTTGGGGACATGAGGATGGGGGAAATAGTCCTGCTAGAGAGAAAAGCGTGAGCTGTTGCTGGTTTTGCTTTAGGAGTTTCATGTGGTTGGAAACAGGCAAGTGAGTGAGAAAGTTGTTGGAGAGGAAATCGACAAATGAAGGGACCAGATGTGCAGGGCCATACCAGAAGTTTGGGTTGATTTTTGAGTGCAATAAAAACCAATTGAAAGGTTTTAAATAGGGAATGACAACATGGTTAATTGGGATCAGGAGTAGAGAACAGAAGACCATCTGGGAGGCAGGTTCAGGCGAGACGTGATGATGGCTGGATGGTGTCAGGGAGTCTGGAACAAAGGACTGAGTGTTATGAAGTCAGCCTTACTCACTGCTGCGCTGGAGGCAGGTGGTGGTCCGGCAAGGGGAATAGGGGCACTTACAGGAGAGCTGGGTTTTTGATACGTCTGATTATGTGGATGGAAGGGGCAGGCTTAGGAGTGAGTTGGACCCCAAAAAATGTTTTGGACAGAGTTTCAGATACCTGACGTGCTGGTAGAAACACTGAGGAGGCTGTTGCTTCCAGGAGTCTGGAGCTCATGAGTTTGGGGCTAGCAACGTACATTGGCAAAACTTCAGTACGTAGATATTTAAAACCAGGGGATGAATGAGTCACTGGGAAAGAGGGCACAGGGTGGTGCATATGGGTTAAAGGTGTCTTGAAAGTGCTGAGAGGTCAGCTGAGCAAGGACAGGAAGTAGGCCTTGAGGGTGACCTTGACTAGCCCTCCACACATGTAGCCCTCCAGTCAGCGCTCCTTTGACTTTGCTGAGACTTCTGGTTCCTTGACCTTCAGTTCCTTGACCTGACCACCTTTCTATACCAGGCATCAGCCCCTCCTGTCTAGCTTCCATCCTGGACTTGTCATGATAATGCCCTGTGAAGAAGGCCCTGGGCACTACCCTGTTCTGTTTGAACCCAGCTTGCCTGCCTTCTCTGTACCTGAGCAGTCAAACTGCTGGAGAAAGACGCATCTGATACACAGTTTTCTATAGGAGTGTGATTCTCAAAGAGGCACAAGGTCTCTCCAAGGTCCCCTCATCTAGGCTGCTTCTCAGACTCTCCATTGTTAGCCTGTGAAGCATCCTGATGCTCTGAGAAATAGAAGCCATCAAGTGAAGACATACCTCTGGCTGTCATCTCCATGCTTCCTGCATTGACACTTCATTTGAAGCTGACCCTCCATCAGCCCTCTGGACAACCCCACTCCTGGGTTTTTGCTCTTCATTTACCCCCTTTCCTGCTTGTATTACTAACCTCCCTATTTATTTCATCTTTCCCAGCAGTTTGCAAAAATCAGGCTGGGTTATATCTGGAGAGTCTTGGTCTTCTCATCTCCTGTGGAGACAAGGAGGTGCTTGAAGCTGATACCAAGAGGCTACACCATGAGGTCTTCTTGGGAGTCTCAGCACCTTGCAGGCGTGGGCTCTAGTCTTAGGCTGCTTCCAGTCTCAGCACCACTTTTCAGCTTTCTCTTACTGTTCAGCTTCTGTAACCTCTCTGAGCCTCACTTTCCCTTCCTGTCCAGTGGGGACAGTGCCTTTGAGGAGGGAGGGCCTCTGAGAGGCTGTGGGGTCCTGCCTCTAGGGTGGGACCTGCCACGCCTCAGACACACTCTCTCTCCAGGCTCTTCAGCTGGGCACTGCTGCGGGTCCTGAACTGCCTCTTCCTGAACGTGCAGCTCCACAAGGGCCAGATGAAGATGGTCCACAAGGCTGCACAGGGAGTAAGGCCCGTCCTCCATGGGGATGGGGCTGGGGGGAGCGGAGGCTGGGCCAAGCCCTTAAGTCAGGACAAGCCCCGTCAGCTGGTGGGAAAAATCCACTGCTCTTTGATGACCTTCTCTTGTCTCTCACGGTCCTGATCCCATGGGGCTTCCTCTAACGTCTTTTCATCATGGTCTTAACAGTCATTACATCAGTGCATTACCTTAAAATTGTCGACAGAGCTCCTCCACTTTTGGGAAATGCTCAGTGGAAGAACTGCTCAGCTGCACCCTCTCTCCCCCTGGGGCTGCCCTGGGTCTGGAGGTACAGGGTTCAGTTCCCTGAGTCTTCAGCATGGAGGGCGGGTTGGCACTTCCCTCTGCTCTCCCGGTGTAGGGCTCCCCGATTGTCCTCCTCTCTACGCACAAATCACTCCTGGATGGGATCCTGCTGCCCTTTGTGCTGCTCTCCCAGGGCCTGGGTGTGCTCCGTGTGGCTTGGGACCCTCGTGCCTGCTCCCCTACCCTCAGGTAAAAAAGCCTTGTCCCCAGACTGGGGTAAGGTTGTGGAGACAACTATGGGGGTGTGTTGCAGCAGCTCATCAAAGGCCCTCTTCCTCACCTCTCTGCTCCCAACCTCTGCCCTTTCAGCCTGTGGGATAAGATGGGTCCTACAGCCACGCCTGGCCTGAGGGTACTCAGGGAGGCCTCGGGCTAACCCTGAGTGAGCTAGCTCTTGCTAGCCTCGTGCTCTGTCCCATCTCTGGAGCCCTTCCTTTATTAGGCTCTGTCCTCTGCCCCACAGAGCTCTGCTGAGGAAACTTGGGGGACTTTTTCTGCCTCCAGAGGCCAGCCTTCCCCTGGAAAGCGCTGAGGGCATCCTTGCAAGGGCTGTCGTTCGTGCGGTGAGTGCACATGGTTGTCTGTGGGGCCAGGCCAAAGTCCAAGGGCTTGTTGCTGCTCTGGCCTTGACGGCTGCCACCCTTGTCCCCTATAGGCTGTGGAGCAGCTACTGGTCAGCAGGCAGCCCCTGCTCATCTTCCTGGAGGAAATCCCTGGGAGTCAGGGGCCGAGGCTGTCGGCCCTGGGTCAAGCATGGCTGGGACTGGTGGTACAAGCAGTCCAGGGGGGCATCGTTCCAGATGCTATGCTGGTGCCAGCAGCTATCACCTATGACCTGGTTCCAGATGCATCCCGTGAAGTACACCACGTGAGCCCCTCCCACCCCTGGGCACCATCTCCAGAGAAGAGCACAATATTGTGACCTGTGGCTGAAGTCCCCCTTAGGCTTGGGTCAGGAGTGTTGGTACAAAGGAAATCCAGTCCCCTACAGTCATCCTGCAATACCTGCCTAGGCTGTTAGCGTCATCATCTTAGTTATCCTCAAAAGATAGCACTGGGGAGAGATTTCTCCTGTTTTATGGATGAGAAAACTGGAGTCAAGGTTGTCGTGCACCAGTATGGACCTGAGATGAAGATGAGCCGGGAAGGCGGTGCCCTGGGTGAGCCAGCTCACACAGCCCTCCCTCCCTGCAGGCCTTGGTCCCATTGGGGCTGTGGACAGGAGCTCTGGCTGTCCTGCGGAGCCTGCGAGCCTGGGGCTGCAGCCGTAGGACCTGTGCCCGGGTGCACCTGGCCCAGCCCTTCTCCCTGAAGGTATGCAACCTGCTGGGCGAGGCTGAGATCCCTGAGGTCTGTCTTGGGACCTCTGCAGGGATAGCCTTGCCTACCTTAGCTGGGCTGTGGCAGGTTTCCTGGTGGGCCAGGGCAGGCCACCTAAGAGCCTTGTCCTGGGCAGGAATATACCACCAATGCCAGAAGCTGCTGGGGCAGTAGGCAGACCCTGGAGCAGCTGCTGCAGCCCATCGTGCTGGGCCAATGGTAGGGGCAGCGATGCGTGTGGGTCTTGGGGGCAAGACAGGCAGCCCTTTGGCCCCAGCTTCTTGGCTGGCACCCTTCCCCTCACACACACACATCACCAGCTCTAGCTGTCCCTCACCAGATATCCTTGGGTCATCTGGAACAGTGCCCTGGGGCTGGGATAGAGAAATACTCCTCACCTTTGAGAAAACTGGGCCCCCCATGACTGATTTTAGATTTGGTCCCTTCATCCTGTGATCTGTCTTTATCCCAGTACTGTTGTCCCAGACACTGAGAAGGAACAGGAGTGGACCCCAGTCATCGGGCCCCTCCTGGCCCTCAAGGAAGAGGACCAGCTCCTGGTCAGGAGGCTGAGCCGTCACGTCCTGAATGGTAAGGGGGAGTTAGGTCTGGGCTTCGGGGGAGGCGGGGAATCCTGCAGTCCCTCCCCTCTGGACTAGCCAGTCATCAGGGCCCTAAATCCCAAGTGGGTTTCTGCACTGAACCATGGGGTGGTGGGTGTCCCAGACTCTATCTGGGGTTACATCCAGACGGACCTAGGCTCATCACTTTTCTGAGCCTGGTGTCTTTCAGCTATGCATGGGAGTTCGAACTGCATGGAATAATGCATGTAAGGGGCTTCACGCAATGCCTGGCTCAGAGAGGATGCTTAACAGAATTGTCTTTGTTACTGTCCAAGTGGCCCCTGAGGGGACACCGGGTTAGTGGGTAGGCCTACGAGAGCAGGGAAGGTCTAAGCTTCCTGCCTGGCTCTAGGCATGTATTTAATAAATGCCAGTTCCCTACTGGAAAGGCCTACACTGTCCTTCCCTGGGGTGAGTGGGTAGAGTGGGGTGGCTGCCGCCTGGGAGGCAGGGGGAGGGGTGTTTTTGTCTGGGAAAACTTGCTGGGGGATGCCAGGCCCCTGAGCAGTTTTCCTCATTCTGGCCCAGCCAGCGTCATGAGCTCGGCAGTGATGAGCACAGCCATCATGGCGGCGCTGCTGCTGTTCAAGCACCAGAAGGTAGGCACAGTGTGGTGGGGGGTGAGGGCAGAGGTGGCCCTCATGCTCACTCTCTGCGCTGCCCTCCTAGGGTGTGTTCCTGTCACAGCTCCTGGGGGAGTTCTCCTGGCTGACGGAGGAGACACTGCTGCGTGGCTTTGATGTCGGCTTCTCGGGGCAGCTGCGTTGCCTGGTGCAGCACACGCTGAGCCTGCTGCAGGCACATGTGGTCCTGCTACGTGTCCACCAGGGGGACTTGTTGGTGGTTCCAAGGCATGGCCCGGGCCTCACGCACTTGGCACGTCTGAGTGCTGAGCTGCTGCCGGCCTTCCTGAGTGAGGCTGTGGGCGGTAAGTCCCTGTGCCTCGGGGAGGGTGGGGCGCATGCAGGGCTGAAGGGAATGGCTGTCTTTCTTACCCGGGTCCTTTCCCCAGCCTGTGCTGTGCGAGGGCTGCTGGCAGGCAGAGTGCCGCCCGAAGGGCCCTGGGAGCTGCAGGGCATCGAGCTGCTGAGCCAGAATGAGCTGTACCGTCAGATACTGCTGTTGCTGCACTTGCTGCCCCAGGACCTGCTGCTGCTGCAGGTCAGGACTCTTCCACCAGTCTGGCTCAGTCCTAGGTCTCCCGCTCTTGGCTGTAGGAAGGGGTCCGTCTGCCCACAGCATGACTCTCTTGAGGCCACCTGGATGCTTTTTCTCCGCAGCCCTGCCAGTCTTCCTACTGCTACTGTCAAGAGGTGCTAGACCGTCTTATCCAGTGTGGGCTCCTGGTTGCTGAGGAGGTAGGTGAGACAGCTGCCCTGGGCTTCTCTGTGCTGCCAGCAGCCCCCTTGCCCAGATTGGAGGCCTGGGTCCTCCAATGCTCTACCCTGAGATTTGACAGACCACATCTGCCCACTCCTGTGTACGACAGGACTGGACAAATATGCCGCTGAGCTTCTTCACATACCTGCTGCTCCCACCCCCACATCCATAGGGCTGTGACCTTGAGGGTGGGTGCTCACTTTCTTTATGCAAGTTGGCTCAGCAGGTGTCACGGTTGGATGTGCCTTGGTCTGCCATGTGCTTGGTGGGGGAGGGAGTTTGGGGGAGGGGGGTTCCTCCGGGCTGAACATGGGCCAGTCTGACAGGAATTAATGGCTCCCATGGCCCCCAGACTCCAGGCTCCCGGCCAGCCTGTGACACAGGGCGACAGCGTTTGAGTGCAAAGCTGCTGTGGAAACCGAGTGGGGATTTTACTGATAGTGATAGTGATGACTTCGAGGAGGCTGAGGGCCGCTATTTCAGGGTATGTTGGGAGAAGCTGGGGTGGGGGTGGGTGGGAAGCTGGAGGGAAGCAGTGGGCTTGCCTTCATCTACCTGTCCCCCTCCAGCTTAGTCAGCAGTCTCGCTGCCCTGACTTCTTCCTCTTCCTCTGCCGCTTGCTCAGCCCACTGCTCAAGGCCTTTGCACAGGCCGCTGCCTTCCTCCATGAGGGACAGCTCCCGGACACAGGTGAGGCCTACACTCCTCTGGCTGTCCTAGGCAGCGGCTGAGCTCAGGGTTGGGGCTCAGCTTGTGTGAGGCCCCAGATCTAGGCCTTCTCTCTCCCTTAGAGTCAGGCTATGTGGATCAGCTGTTCCAGTACCTGCAGACCACTGCCCAGGAAGAAGGGTTCTTTGGTGAGTGTCAAGCCGCAGCCCAAACTCCCAGATGGTAGAGGGTCGGCTGTTGGCTGCTGCCCCCTGCTGGACAGTGACAGCCCAACTCCAGGAAGGGCTAGAGGGTCTTTGGCTTGGGTCTGAACCCTGTCCTTGGTGGTTCCTTCTTGCAATGAGGGAAAGAAACCTGTGGCTGCTGTTTTCCCTATACCCATTACCTCTCTTCTTCTAGAGTGTGCAGACCCAAATCTTGCCATCACTGCTGTCTGGACCTTTAGAGACTTAGGGGTGAGTCTCCCCATCCTCTTGTCCACCTTTCTCCTAACTGGTCAGGAGAGCCTTGCTGTGTCCACCCTGGGATTTACCCAGTGTCCCCGCTCCCAAATAGATGTGGTAACAGTAATTGGAGAAGGTAGGATGGTTTTCTTGTCCCTCTGTCCCTGAAACACTGGGTCCTCCCAGGTGGAATACTGGGGGTGGTTTGGGAGGCAGTACTTGCACCCCAGAACCGAGCCTGAGACCTGAATGGTCAGAGGTCATACCAGTTTTCTGGGAATGGGCTCAGTCCCTATGGGGGATGCTTACAATTCTTCCCCATGGCTCAGGTACTGCAGCAGATGCCCAGCTCTGCAGGCCCCACGCTCCATCTGTCCCCTACCTTTGCCATCCGAGAGAATCAGGAAAAACTGGAACAGTTCATCCGACAGTTCATTTGTAACTAGAAATGTGGGGTGGCACCCCTGCTGAAGACTTCTCAGCCAGAGACCATAGCTGTGCCCGGGAGACTGGACTATAAAATCTTTGAGGTTTGATTATCTCTTGCTTTCTACATCTTTTGGTGTGATAAAGGAGAGGACTGCTTGAGCCATCTTTCCCCCAAGCCCAGCAGTTTCTTTGGGGGGTGTGTGCATGTGTATCCACTGGATGTAGGAGGGAGAGCAAAATGTCCTACCTGGCTCCTAGAAATAAGCCCTAAAAACAAATGTTGGTAAAAGCCAAGCTGCTGCTTTAGCTTGGGAAGTTTATTGAGAAAGAGCTCACCAGGAAGAGGAGGCTTGAAGGGGCTGGCACTGGCCCATGGCTGCCCTGGGGTGTCTCTCTGTGCGGGGCACCAAGTCCAGGGCTTGTGGTAGCAGCCATCACACCACCTTGTTGATGATGACCCCTAGTTCTTCAATCTCACACTGGACTTCATCACCTTTCTGTAACAGAGTGGCCGTGGGGCTATCAGTCCTCCAGTGTGACACACATGATGCTGGCTTTCTCAAGTCCGACCCAAGTCCTTCAGGCCTCCTCCTTCCTTTTAACCAACCTACCTTGAGAAAGACAGGAGGTTTCCTGAATACACCAACACCTGGGGGCGTTCCAGTCAGAATCACGTCACCTGGGTAAAGAGTGACGAACCTGGAGCAAAAGGGTCGGGTGAGACCAGGGCCAGTCAAGGATGGAGGGCCAGCTCAGCCTCCACCAGGTAGGCACCCAGGGAGGGCTCCAATCCCACTTACTGGGAGACCCAGGCTATCAGCTCCTCTGTCTTAAACACCATCTGGTTGGTGTTACTGCTCTGGACCACCTCTCCATTCACTCGGCAGCAGATCTTTAAGTTGTGTGGATCTGAAATAAAGTAACACCACCGTGAGGTTTTCTTTCTCTTCAAGCCCCCTGTCTTCCTTGCTTGGCTAGAAACAAAAGCACAGGGAAGCTGGGTGACTTGCTAGGTGATGGGGCTATCTGCTTGCCTCCCTGTATGCTGTGCCTGCTTCAGCTCAGCACTCTCTGCCCTGGAACTTTCTGGATAGACACTGATCTCCTCAGGTCTGTGTGCATCCACCCCCTGGTACAGTACATGTCAGTTAAGGAGGAAGTCCCAGACCTTCGGGGAGAGAAAATTTGGCTACTTTTGTCTTTAAGCAGCACTGTTTTTTACTGGCTGTGTTATATACACTCACAAGCACACCTGAAGGCAGCCAGAAGAGAATGTAACGTCAGTGATGGGTGCACAGGGTGGTGTGAAGCTCAACCATCTGGACACACTCCTGTCCAGGTGGCTGAGTTCTGCCCTGTCTCCTGGGTCGCTGTGCCCTTGCTGGTGGCTGGTGCTGTCCTGAGGACCTGGCGGCTAGGCAAGTTCCCGTTAGTACTCCTGTAGCTGCCTTGTTGTGGGAAGTGCATGGCCTGCTGACAGCCATTCTATCATGCTCAAGGGCCAGCTCTGCTTCCTTCAAACTCATTCTTCCAGGTAGTGACAGCTAGAGGAACCCTGATCCACCTACCTGGGGAGCACTGTTTTCTGCATTTTACTTCCCAACTGCAGATGTGCCACCTCTGTGGTAGGCGTTCTCTGGGGTAGGAGTAGGGAAAGAAGCCCCCTGGAGTGCCTGTGTCCCAGGCTGAGACTTGCTCTCATAGGAATCAGCAAACAGCAGCTGGGGAGGTGATTGCACACAGAGCTGCACCCCACACAACCACTTCCTGGCATGCTGCCTTTTCCCCCCTTTTCTCTGCTGCATCTGTGCAAGAATAGGAAGGAGCTTCCCAAGTGGATTGTCAGAGACCTACCTGCCACACTGTCCTTGGTCACCAAGGCAGGGCCCAGGGGGCAGAAAGTGTCAAAGGTTTTTCCCAGCAGCCACTGCCTTCCATTGCGTCTCATTTGCCAGTCACGAGCACTCACGTCATGTGCCACAGTGAAGCCAGCCACATGAGCCATGGCATCTGTGGCCTATAGGGGCAGGGGATTTGCTAGTTTGCAGGTTAGATCAGTGACGCCAACCATGGTAACAAAGATCTCACAGCTAGTCAAAGGTGACAGGCAAAGGGCTAGGCAGAGTCTGGGAGCATGTGGACATTATCTAATGTCAGAGACAGATGGTACCACCCCTTCCACCTCACCTTGATGTGCTTGCCTTTCTTTCCAATCACCACGGCCAGCTCCACCTCCCAGTCCACCTCCTGTAAGTGGAAAACAAGTAGTGAATTGCTTGGTGCTGGGGTCCTTCCTGAACTCAGAGGCTGCATACTGTGCTGCAGGGTCTGGCGCGCTAGCAGTGGGATCAGACCACTTTCATAATCACCGTGGTGGATGCAGGTACCTCCCCATGTGACTGCCGAGCAACACCTGTCTGGGACAGTTTAAAAGTCACTTTTACTACTTGAAATCAACCCTTTTTGGGGAAGTATCAATAGCTAACCCTGTTTATCAGGTTTTCTAAGTGCTTTAATGTATGGACCTACTTAGGTGATGCGATAAAATCAACAGTTAATAACATGGACAAGTTGTGAATAAACAGTTCACCAAAAAAATATAAAGTGACAACATGCTCACAGCCTTTCATAATACTCAGCTAAGTGCAACTACAGCGTTCTAATGGCCACCCCAGGGCTGCTGTCAGACGCACACCTGACAGTCAGTGTTGATCTCTAAAGCAACTCCCACTAGAAAAAACTGGTTCTTTGGGGGAAATAACTAATTCTAGGTCCAAGACAGAGAGCAGAAAGGAGCCTGGACGAACCATCTTGGCCAGAAAGCAAGGAAGTGCTCAAAAAGTGATGGGCTGCACCAGTCAAAATGAGACCGTTTGCGTGTCAAAAAGAATGTAAGCGATGGCTTCCCATGTAACGTATGAAAACGATCAGTTCACAACACACTAAAGGGATGGGGTAAGAGGTGGAGGCACCATTTCTTCACAGGATGCCAGCTAATAAGAGTAGATTTAAAAAGTCACCTTTTTCTAACTCTAAACACAATAATTGATTCCAATAAGGATGAGCAGAGGATCCATGGATGGAGAGCTGGGCAGTAGGACAGTCCCATGTGAACTTGTCTTCATGTCTATAACTTACTTTCAAAGACTTTCACTCATCCACCCTCCAAAAAGTATCTGTGCATATGAGGATGGAGGGAGGCGGGGGTAAGGGGGAAGAGGAGAAGAGAAGCAGCAAACACTGCAGAATGCTAACAGTGAATCTTGGTGAAGCGTTCACTGTACTATTTTTCAACTTTCCTATGATTTTCAAAGTAATTTTAAAATAAAAATTTAGAGAAAACTAATCAGTGCTAGCATGGGTATATAGATAATGCTAGCAGAAATGTAAAATTGCTTTTATAACTTTTCTGAAGGTCACTTTGGATGAAGTTCTGAAACACTGCCAGTACTGTGACACCTCCATCCAAATCCTAAAAGCTTATCAACAGGAAATAATCATGTACTGATGGATGCATAAAGTCTTCAATAAGGATGTTCACCACAGCATTACTTACAAAGCTAAAAACTAGAAGCAAGTATCCTTCGGCAGAGGACTAGTGACTAAATCAGGGCCACTGAAAACTAAGCAGTAATCTAAAACAGGCAGGGGAGACTATTTACCGGCATGAAAACGTTCTTGATAGGGTCTTAAGTAAACGGTAGGTTATATGGACAATATAAACATACTCGGGAATAGAAAAATGCTGGGACGATAAACAGTACAGTATTAATTTCAAGCCCTAGGCAGTGGGACTTGACTTTTATCTCAGCTTTATGAATTTTCTGTTACTTATGTAGTCAAGAGAAAGTATCAGTTTCTTTCTCTGCGGTCAGACGTGTTGCTGTATAATCCCGTTTCTGTGTAATGTGCTAGTGAATGACAAGAGCTCCTTTAGGCTGAGTGCTGAACATCCTGGTGTGGGGTTCTGGAGACTGATGAGGGATTAGGGAGGCACTAACCTGGCTCTCAGGTGGGAGGACCACCTCATCGTAAGGCCCCACGATGGAGCTGGCAAACTTGCTGAAGATGATGGGCTCCTTGGGCACAGGCACATTCTGTTCTTTACAGTGGTCCGCGTAATTCATGCCCACACACACGACTTTGTCTGGCCGTGTGACTGGGGCCAGGAAGGTCACCTCTGCCCGTGGCAGGACTGGCAGCTGGGCAGCCAGAGCTCTGCAGAGACCAAAGAGGAGAGATGCTGGGTTGGAGCAGGCTGGTAATCCTGGGGTGCACTGGGGATGGCTTGCAGCAGCTCCAAGTTGTGCCAACCACCAAAGCCAGTGTGAAAACCAAGCCCAGTTATTGTCCTTTGATACTGAAACGCTCTTTTTCCAGTGTTGACCTCTTTCCCCTGTAGGTAATACATGTCCAGTTAAGAGAATTCAAAAGGTGCAAGTGGGAATAATGGAAAGGCCTCTCTTCTCCCTTGTCCTAGTCACTACACGCCAACCTGTGTTCTTTCATGTTTAGTTACTCTGTACTCTTCCATCACTCATTTTTAAGGTTTCACATATGCAGCACTAAAAATCAACATGTGTACATACTACATTCAGTTTACAGCTGCCTTCTATTTTTATGCAAATGAAAGCACACTATATTCACCTCTTAAATATACATATATATTTTGGAGAGCTCTTCATTACAGTATATAGTATCCTCTTTTTTGGTATGGCTGTGTGTCACTGCACTGTACACATACACAGCTTGTTGCAGGCTCCCTTACTGAGGGATACGAAAGCAGGTTCCAATCTTTTGAGAGCATGACAGTATGGCAAACGGTTACAAACATGGTGTATTGCCAAACATCTATATTTCTGCCAGTTTAGTAAGTGAAGATGCTATCTCAAAGTGACTGTTAATTTACTGCTCATTAACACTGTTAAACCAGATTGTATACATCTCCCTGCTTCAGGGAGTTCATACCTAATCTAGCCAAACCCAAGAACCAAGAGTTAAGATTTGCACTCTTCTCTAAGGAGTAAAAAATCTAATCACCTCCCCCGCATCACAAGATGCCTGTCTGGGCCCCAGTTCCAGATCCCTCAGGCAGCCAGGGACTTAATTCCCTGAAGAGTGTAGTGTGATGAAGTATAGTTCGTGCTGTAACATCAAATGTGTGTTCTTGGGTTAGTTCGTAACATGCACTGCGCCTCAGTTTCCCCTCTGTAAACTGAGGCTATCAAGAGTTCTAAGGCACTTCACTAAAAACAGGTGAGATAAAAATGGAGTTACCTGCTGGGCAGGGTACGGGTGGGATGGAGAGGGGGGAACAGAGCAGCAGCTGCAGGTGATGCTGCCTGCTGATTTACCTTCTTGCCACAGACAGCGTGGTTTCTCCTTGCTCCAGGAACTCCAACATCGTCTTGGGCAGTGTAGGGTCAAAAGCATTGAGGTTGATGATTCCCCCGCCATTCCCTGACTCCAGGCCTAGGTGAGGGCCCATCAGGTTGGATGTCTGAAACTGCACCAGTCTCATGTTTCTGGAGGGTTGATGGCACCACTTCTGCGCCTGCAGCAGAGCTGTGAGCAGTCTTCTACCAGAGACCAGCATCAGCGCCTAGGGAGAAAAACGTGGGTCCAAGAGGACAGCAGAGGGAACCTGGAAGATCCGGGAAGTTCCTGGAGTTACAGTCCCAAGTCCCTTCACCCCATCAGTCATTCCTGTCACACCACCTGGGAAATGTCCCAGATTTATAAGTTATTTCACCCTATTATACTTTATAAGGTAATTTTTTGCTCAAGCCAGTGCATGCAATGAAACATCTTCAGTTTCTAGAGGAAAGACCACTTCATGCCAGGCACTTAGTTGCCAGGATTCCAGTGTTCCTTCAACCAGCACTTTCTGAGAGCTTACACTGTACCTGGCACCACTGAGGCACTGGACCATGCCATCCTGCTTGCATGGAAGACCAATATTAACAATGTCGTAAGTAAAATTTATTAATTGTGAAGACCAAGGGTCCTAACTCTGCTTTCTTGAAGAAGTGATGATGGGCTGAACTGGCTTGGATAAAAATGAGTAAGAATAGGAATCAGCTAAGAGTGAGGGCCCAGCATGTGCAAGTGACTAATGGTGAAAATGGTTTCACTGCTGCCACAGACAAATTTTTAAACACCAAATTGATTGTTATTCTCCTACTGAAAATACTTGCTCCCATTGCTCACATGACCAAGCCAGAACCCCTCTTGGGCTGCCCTAGTCTTCTAGGCAGCCCTGCCCTCTCACCTCTCCAGGCAGTAATTTCATTTTTTTCCCCTGCTGGAGCACAGGCTTCCTGTGGAAAAGGCTGCAAAAGGCAAAGCCAGGCCTTTGCAGATATCTCCTATCTGGGTTCTGAGGCCATCTCAGTTTTTTACACTGCTGAGTTGACAGTGCCAGCACTGTACCCAGCACACAGAAGGTGCTGAGCTATTCTTTGTTGAATGAGTAAATTCCAGAAGCTGGGACTTGACTTTTCACTACTTAGAAAAGCTTGGAGACTAACACCCTTAGGAGGTATGGCTGTGCCTTCCCTCTTGAAATCACTCAGAAGGTATCAGCTGTGCTCAGGTCTGATTTGAGTTCCAGGCTCCACTCAAGACAAACCCCATTTTGTTGTTTTGCTTCTAAGTCTGGCTCCATGCCTAACACTCCCTCTCTTGAACTGTTCCTCACTTTTAAAAGTAGCCCATTACACTCAGGCACCTGGAGGTAGTACCAGACTTCTGATCCTCACCTGGTGATTCAGTCTGCCTTGTTCAGTTAAAGACTCATTAGACCCAGGTCACTCATCTTCTCCTGTGGTGGTGGATGAGTCTGACCAGAAAACCAAGGGCTTACATAAGCACCAACCATTGCCACTGTCAAAAGGCTGATCAAGTCAATGTATATGCACACAAACTAAACAGTAATTGCTCCCGCCAAGTGTCAGGCCTTATTTTAAGTGCTTTACCTACAATGTCTGATTTAAATGTCTTGACAACTGTGGAAGACAGGTACTGTTAGTCCCATTTTGCAGATGGAAAAAACTAAAGTTTAGAGCGGTTGTGGGATTTGCCCAAGTTCCCAAAGGGAAGAGCTGGAACTTAAACCCAAGTCCAGGTGATACGGATTTGGGTTAACAGGTCCTGGGTCCTGGGGTAGTAGAGGGTGGGCCTGCCAATACAGAGGTTCTAGAGGTCTATGGACACCTTGTCTACTGTGACTGAGGAAACTGGCCTGTTGGCTGCTGGCTCGGGGATAAGGCTGATCACCTGCTCTCCAAGATAACCTCAGGTACCGGGGACTGTGTCCTTTCCACATGACAATCACATGCAGGTTCTTCTGCCCTGCAAGAAGGAATCTCTCAAGCAAAGGGCCCTATTTTACAGAAGGGGGCATATACCTTAAAGAGGTTAAGTCATCTGCCAACATTATCAGTCAGAAAGCGGCCCCCCAAGCTGCTCAATCCAATCTAGGAAAAGCTCCTCAAAGAGGCAGAAACAGCACAAGCACCGCAGCTGAGAGCCTTGAGTTTGCACGCAGGACCTCGTCCCACTATCCACTCAGTCCAGAGCCTGTGCTAGACCCTCTAATTTCCTTATATGCCTAGCTCCATGCCCTCCGCGCTCAAGGAGTTCCCTCCACCCGGGGCGACCCGGAACCTGGGTGCAGGGCCGTCCTGGGAGAGAAATCTGGAGAAATACTGAGGTCTAGCACCCTGTCTCCTGGCCCGGGGTACACCTCCCAGCCTGGCCCAGAGCCAGCCTACCTGGCCGAGATGGCTGGTGCTGCTGGGCACACTGCGCGGTGGCGCTAGGATTCGAGGGGCTAGGCCAAGGAGACCGGTCGTCTGCGGACCAGCACAGCGTCCCAAGGCGTCCCAAGGCCCATGACCTGTATCGCCAGCAGTAGGCGCCTCTAAATAAGACTGGGCAGAGGCGGGCGCTCTTTAGTGACGCCACCGACAACAGCCAATAGAAGGGCGCCTCCTTCGTTCCCATCCGCGTAGTCGTGGAGGGGGCGGTGCCGGGCGGAGCTAGACTTTCGAACTAGGCTGTTGGGGAGGTACCGGGGCTTGCGAACCCAGCGCCGAGGGGCCGTCTAGGCGAATTAACATTTGCAGAAACCCGATGTGTTTCCTGAAATTTTGCAACCAAAGCCCCTCTCTGACCTTGTCCACGACTGGCCCTGCTTCTGGGCCACGAGGCCTTCTGATTGTAGGGCATGTCTAAAGTTGACTTCGCTGGAGCCATTTTAAATAGGGTCAGAGCAAGTCACTACAGCAAAAACTGCCTGTTAACTGTAAATTCCAACAAGTCCCTGGGCGTGCCAAACCGCCACTCCAAGAGTCCAGCAAAAACTAGAATTTACTTATTGAAAGGGCTGTTAGAGTGAACTTTTACCTACCTTATTGTGCGACCCTGCCACCTGACCATTTTGCCTTGTGACCTGACCAGAGGAGAGGCATGCAGCTTCTGGGCCTAGATCTTTGAGCTGTTTAGAAAACATGGAGTTGTTTTACTTCATTCTGTTGTTAGAAAACAGGCAAATTACAAGAAAGACGATATTGTAGACATCAAGGGAATGAGCACTTTGATTCAAAAAGGAATGTTAACAAATTTATGTTGGTAAAACTGGAGGAGGTGACAATGTTACCCAGAATGCTGTTAGCATTGTTGTAAACAATTAAGTTAATGGTAAGATTCTTGCCAAGAAATTAATAGGAAATGAAGGATTAAAAAATGGAGGAAAAAAAATGGAGGAAACACCACAAGTTTAGGGGTAAAAAAAATTTAAAACCCTTAGGGGTCAATGCCAGATTAAAAAAAAACAACACCCAGAAAGGGATTAAACTGCTATAGGGAGTGTTAAAAGTACAAACATGAAGGTGAAGGAATAAACCATCCACCCACAGAAATAAGCTACTTCATACCAAAAAAAATAATAAAAACCTAATGTTGCCCCCACAATGGGGCAGCCTTCTTTCTGCCCACCTGTGACTATGCAGGTGCTTCTCTCCACCACCTTTCTTCTCTGCAGGGCAATAGCCACCTGCCTGGCCGTGACCTGTACTATGCTAAACTTCACTTCACTCACCTCCCTCAGTGGAGGCAGCTCTTCTCAAGGCCGCCCGCCTGCAACCATACAGGCCTCTCTCAGCAAACCTGTCCCTTCCAGGCAATTCTTCCTGCCTGCTTGTGTTATGCAAGTATCCTTTACTCTTCTGTTCCTTTCCCTAATAAACCTATTCTTTAAAATAACTAATGTCTCTGCCTCCTGGAGAAACTCGCCACGTGCTACTAAACAGGGGACTCTGGTGAAAACTTTTCCAGAGTAAAAGCAAGAACCCCACATTCAAAAACCACATCAGGAAACACATTCTATACTCTAAAAGCTGAGCTAGCTTCCTTAAACATATGAAGGAAAATGATCAGAAAAAGATGGAAGTCAAAGAGAAAGTTCCTTGGTTTCAGCGGAAATGCCAGTATGCCCCACCCAGAGAAATGGAGAGATTGGTTTTCCATTTGTGAGAACCAGAGGAAAGGAGCCTGAGCTGCTGGAAACTAATCCTTATGAATTCATGGCCTAATAGGTGTAAAATAAAAGAATCCTGGACTGTGAAAATGTTCCTCATAGTTGAGCAGAAGTGTGGTGTCCCTTCCCCTAAAGAGTTACTTTTAGCAAACTTAAGAAAATACCAGTAGGGACTATCCAAGAGGAACCATGGTATGTATGAAAAAGAATGTAAACATGATGAAATTAGCAGTGAGCTGTGGAAAAAATTCAAACAGCTTTAATTATAACTTTAATATTTGAAGAAATATAATCAAGCATTTTCTAAACTTGATGAAAACTATAAACCCACTATCCCAAAATCTTAAAGAAGTTCTGGCAAGATGGTAGTAGAGTGAAGATGCAGGGTTCACTGCCTCTACATAGTCACAAATTACAATAAAACAAAGTCAACAGTGATTTGCATATATTAGGAGCAATGGTGCAAAGGGATGGAAAATAGTAATTAAATTGTGTCTGCAGTGACAATTTAATTTGTATGGCTGGGGCCATGCAACCCTTGATAGGAAGGGGTGGCTACTGTAGAGAGCCCTTCTTGTTAACTCAGAGACACACTCCCACTTTGATACTTTGGGAACATGGACACAGGTGAAGGGGGGGTGCACAGAGCTGGTGTGTAGGAAAGAGGGAGCGCTGCTGGAGAGCTAGTAACAAGGATTCAGAGTGATGAATAATGGCTTGAACCTGAGACTCCTAATCTAGAACAATTGGGGCCCAAATCAGTGGGGCGAGCCAGATCTGATCATTTGTGTCTTCTCACAGAAGAGGCTTATTTGTACCCTGAGGCTGTCATATGTGGAACAACTAACTTACCCTCATGAAGGGCCCAAACTGAGACACTGAATCACTAATCTCACTAATCAGAGCACAAATACCTGGCTCTTAATTATAGGCACAAGAGCCTTAGGGTGAGGCTGCATAAAAGAAAAGCAAAGAGAACAATTCTTGTCTCAACTGATGTACAGTCCTCAGCCGGTGTGACATCTAGTGTGCAATCAGAGTCTAGAGGTGGCGGCTGACATAAGACGTTTTCACTGAGGAGTTGGCCTCAGGAAGGGATCACTGTGGCTTCCCACCACACAACTCAATTACTTGTGGCACCATAGGAAGCTTGAACCCTTGAAGCTCACTGGAGATGACATTTTGGTGCCCTAGTGCCCTGGATCCTCCCTACTTATTACCCCTTTCTGGTACCAGTAACCCAGTCACCTGAAAAGTTGAAAAGTCAGCAGTCTGAAATAATAGAAACCTAAAAATCTTGGGTAAAAAACATAGGATTGGGCCTCCTTGGTGGTGTCGCAGGCTGAGAGCTGCACCATGAAGCATCTTCTGAACAGCATCGTGAGTTTGACCCCTGACCGGGGAGGGGACCCACATGGCGCAGCAGACCTCTCCTGCCTTGCCCGCTGCTCCCCTCAGCAGTGCAGTTCAGTCAATCTGCTTGTTCTGCTCCCCACTCTGTCTCTGGTGAATCCTCTCACCTCCTGCACATCTAGCCTGTACCCCAGCTCTTGTATGCATAAATAAATCTTTAAAAAAAGGATTATATCCAGCTCTATGTGGAAGGGAATAAAGTCAACTTATTTAGATAAGGCAAAGAACCTCCCCCCTTATGACTACCCATAAAAAATAAAAATGAAGAAACAGGAACATGGTAAAGATTGAGAACATATGAGTCTGCCCCCAACTAGAACTAATGGGTATAAAAATACTATAACTAAATTTAAAAACAAAGGACCTCAACAGTAGACAAACACAAATAACGGGGAGAAAATAATGAACTTGAAAGCCCATATATCCCAGACATGGGGCTAAAGAAGTTGGTGGATTGGCATGCAGACCAGGAGGGGAAAACTAGTCCCCCAAAACCGGGAGGACAGCCTAGTAAACAGAACATGCCAATGATAACTGCTGTTCTCTAGTGAAACAACATAGAACATACTGTGGGGCCTCACCCAGAAGGAGGGGCCAAGTGGGAAGCCCAATTTTTCACCCTTGTCAGTCTAATGCAGTGCCTTGAGACCCCTGCCGTGGCCAGAGTGGTGAGCAGGTGTGGGTCAGAGAAGGGAAAATGGGGAGCCTGAGCTGGCCTTCCTTCCGGGTAGTGCAAAGTCACCCTTCACAGCAAAGGCCACGTGGAAAGCAACAATGGGGCGCTCTAGACCTTCCCAGCTAGGGCATTATCCACGGAGTCCCAGAGGGGAGCTGGAGAGCCCAGCCTGCTCAGCAGTCACTAGGAGCCTCTGCTCCCCAGGGGTGCATAGAAGCTGAGAAGAGAATCTGAACTTCCACTCACAGTAACAAGAAAGCACATCACCACCCCCCACCCCACCCCCCATTTGCTTCCTTGCTGCATCAGAAGAGGCTGCTGAAGAGGAGATTTGAATAAGATCAAAAGCCCTATAATATTCAAAACATTCATATTTCAAATGAAAATCACTCATCATACCAACAACTAGGACAATCTCAACTTGAGACAAGATAGTCAACAGATGCCAGCACAAAGATGACAGAGTGTTAGATTTATCTGACAGGGTGTTAAAATCAACCATCGTAGCTGATGTAATGACTATGAGCATGATTGAAACAAATGAAAAATAAAGTCTCAGAGGAACTAAATGGACATCTTAGAACTGAAAAGTATAATAATTGAAATAAAAATCCAGTGAATAGACTCAACAACAGAATGGAAGAGACAGAAAAACATTAGGGTAGAACAACAAAAATTGGTCAATTTGGAGTAAGAAAATAAACCAAATGAATAGAGACATAGGGACTTATGAGAAAATAACAAAAGATTTAACAGTCATGCCATGAGAATCCTCGGAGGGACAGAGACGGGACAGTACTAAAGAGGTTTCAAGAAATAATGACTGACATTTTCCCACATTTGGCAAAAGACATAAACCTTCAGACTCAAGAGTCTAAGTGAACCTCCAACAGCTTAAACCAAAGAGATTCACGCTAAGACACATCACAGCCAAGCAATGAAAAATGAAACACAAAACAATCGAAGCCGCTCATTCACGCACGTAAGAGGGTTACAGTGGCTCTATCAAGCTACCACCGGCTACTGTGGCCTGAGTTCAATCAGCGGACCTCTCGTGGCCAGCGCACTGCTCCCCTCGGCAGTATGTTTCAGTCCATCTGCCTGTTCTGCTCCCCACTCTGTCTCTGGTGAGTCCTCTCGCCCCTGCACCTCTGGCCTGGACCCCAGTTCTTGTATGCTAATACATTTTTAAAAAGTCTGTATCTAACAAACATAACCTTCATGGATGAAGGGAGATGAAGTCCTTTTCGGACAAAAGAAAACTAAAGGAATTCGTTGCCAGCATGTCTACTCTAAAAGAAAGGCAACAGGATATTTTCCAAACAGAAAGGAATTGAGAAAGGAATCTTATAACATCATGAAGAAAGAGGGAATGCAGGGTACGGTAAAGATATCGGCAAATACAACAGATTTTCCTTCTTGAATTTTCTAAATTATATTTGACAATTGAAGCAAATACAGCACAGTTTGATATGGTTCTCAGTGCATATAAAGCAAATTCTTAAGGGCCTCCCTGGTAGCGCAGTGGGTTAAGCAACGCACTATGAAGCAAACCGCAGCCACTGCAGCATGAGTTGGATCCCTGCCCCTGGCCAGGGAGGTGACCCACATGGTGCGGCAGACCTCTCCTGCTGTGCCTGCTGATCCCCTCGGCAGTGTGCTTCCATTGATCTTCCTGTTCTGCTCCCTGCTCTCTGTGGTGAATCCTCTCATCCTCCACACCTCTGGCCTGTACCCCAGTGCTTGTAAGCATAAATAAATAAATCTTTTTAAAAAAATAAAGCAAATGCTTAAGACAGTCATATTAGAAAAAGGGGAATGTAAAGGGAGGTAGAGTGAGGCAAGGGTTCTAAGCCGTCCTTGAATCGGTAAGAGGGCCAACCAGGAGAGTGTGCTAAGTTGTATAGCTATCTAATAGAACAGCTGAAGAAAACACTAACAAAAAGCGATACCAATAGATAATGCAAAAGTATAAGAAATAAGTTAAAATGGAATTCTAAAAACATTCACGTAGTCCACAGGTAGGCAGGAAACCAAAACAGAGATCAAAATAAAAACAGAAAACAAAGAAGGAAATGGTAGATTTAAGCCCTAATATAGCAATGTTTACATTCACTAGTTAAGTGTAAATAATTATTCAACAAAACTGTATTATGCATTAAGTGTAATAAAGTAAATGAGAATTTAATTTGCATGATTTATTTCATTTTATAACTAATATACATGCATACTGCATAGTTTCTATTAAATATAATTCTATTAAATATTTAAATACACCGATTAAAAGATACAGACTGTCAGAGTAGATAGAAGAAAACATTGTTTCTATGGTACCTACAAAAAAACTTACAACAAATACTAAAGCATAGTGAAAATAAAGGGGGGGAGATATACCATGAAAGCATTGACCAAAAGAAAGCAATAGCAGCCATAATAATGTCAAGTAACAGAGACTCTAGAGCAAAGCAAGTTACCAAAGACAGAGCAGGCTTTTCATCAGGATGAAGTCAGTCCATTAAGACTATGGAGGGATCCTAGAATTGTGTGTGTGCACCAAAAACAGAAGTGCAAAATAGTGAAGCAAAGACCAACAGAATTGGGAGGAGGAACAGAAAAATCCACAGTTGTAGCTGAAAACTTCAACATTCCTTTCTTAACTGATTAAACACCTAGACAGAAAACCAGAAAGGATGTCGAAACAGCACAATCAACCAAGAGGATCAACGTTTACAGAACACTTCATCCATGGGTACAGCAGCAACGTGCCCATGGAACATCTGGCAAGATGGAACATATTCTGAGTCATAAAGCAAACTTCACTAAATTTAAAAGATTGAAACAATACAGAGTGTGTTCTTTGAGAAAATGGAACCAAACTAGAAATGAGTAACACAAATACAACTAGAAAAATCTTCAAGCCATCTTTTTTTGGAGGTTAAAAACCATACTTTTAAATATCCCTGAGTCTAAGATGAAGTCTCAAGAGAAAACAAAAAAAAAAAAAAAAAACCCTTGAATTTAATGAAAATGAAAAATAATATCACAAAACTTGTGAGACAGTTAAGACAGTGCTCAGAAGGAATTTTACAGCACTAAATTCTTTAGAAAAGAAGAAAAGTCTTAAATCAATAAGCTTAGGTCTCCCCCCTCCTAAAAAAAGAAGAGCCAAGTTAACCCAAAGCAAATGGAGGGAAATAATAAATTCAAGAACAAGAACAAAAATCCATAAAATTGAAATTAAACAATAGAGAAAGTCAGTGAAATAAAAAGCAGATTCTTTGGCAATATCAATGAAATGACAAGTTAGAATGCAAAGGAAAAGAAGAAAATACAAATAAGTAATATCAGAAATGAACTGGTGATACCACTAATAAACCTGAAGGCTTCAAAAAGACAATAAGAGATAGGATGAACAAATCCACACGCACAGATATGACAACCTCAATTAAATGGACTGATTTCCCTGAGAGACAAGCTATGATAATCACACAACATAAAACAGGTCATTTGAATAACATGAAATCTATTAAGGAAATTGAACTTGTAACTTAAAAACTACTAAAAGGAAATCTAGTCTCAGATTCTCTAACTCTTACTGAGTTAGAGAAGAATTAACATATTATAACTAATATACATGCATACTGCATAGTTTCTATTAAATATAATTTTATTAAATATTTAAATACACCAATTAAAAGATAGAGACTTTTACATAAATCTATTTTACATAATCTATTTGAGAAACTAGAGGGAAGAACATGTCTCAATTCATGTTATGAAGGTTAGGAAGCTAGTAGTCACCTGATACCAAAACAAAACAATGCAAAATAAAAGCAAACAAAGACAGTACAAAAAAAGAAAACTAGAGCAATATCTCTTATGAACATATGTGCAAAATCCTAGCAAAATATTAGCAAGCACATTCCAGTAATGCATAAAAGTATTTCTTTACCATGACCAAATAGGGTTTAGTCAACGAATGAAAGGCCAGCCTGATACCCAAACATTAGCCAATGTGATTAATCTCAATAGGATAAAGGGGGGAAAAATCACAATGTCATATCAATTAATATAGAAAAACATTTGACAAAATTCAGTGTTCATTCATGACAAAATCCAGAAAGCTAAGAATAGATGGGGAATGCCTTCGATTTCATACAGAACGTCTGCCAAAAAGCCATTAGTTAACATCATAGTTAATGATGGAAAACTTTTTTGCTAAGGCTGGGAACAAAGAAGGAATATTCCCACCATTCTTGTTCATTGTGTTATTGGAATGTTCGGCTAGTGCAGTAGGCAATGAAAGAGAATAAAAAGCATATAGATTGGAAAGGAAGAACTAAAACATCCATACTGGCACATGACACAATTACCTTTACAGAAAACCCCAAGGAATCTACAACACAAAAAAAGCCAAAAAAAACCCAAAACTCCCAGAGATAATAAGTAGGTTCACCCAGGTCACAGAATATTAAATATCAAGATATAAAAATCAACGATATGCCTATATACAATAGAAGAAAATGAGCATCCTAAGATTCAAAATACAATACCATTTACTCAGAAATAAACACTGGGGTGCAAATCCAATGAAACATGCAGGACTTGCATTCTGAAAACTACAAAATACTGATGAAAGAAGCCAAACGCATCCTGGGCTACCCTGAGGACCAGGTTGTGTCTTGTGATTTGAACAGTGACACCCACTCCTCCACCTTCGATACTGGGGCTGGCACCGCCCTCAGTGACCACTTTGTCTAGCTCACTTCCTGGTGTGACAATGAATTTGGCTATAGCAACAGGGTGGTGGACCTCATGGTGCACATGGCCTCCTAGGAGTCAAAGCCCCCTGGACCACCAGCCCCAGGGAGAGCCCAAGAGGAAGGGAGAGACCCTGAGCTGCTGGCGAGTCCTTCTCTCCCTGGTCCAACACCCTGAGAACCCTCTGGCCTGTTGCAGTTCCATTCCAGACCCCCTGGAGAAGGGGAGGGGCTGTGGGAGCCCTGCCATGTGCCATCATGTACCTCCCCCTATTAAAGTGCAAACTTATCAGTTAGTAGACAATATAGGAGACCATCTTTCATACTGATGGCTTGGTGAAAGGTTCTTTATATACCAAAAGCATAATGAAGAAAAAGAAAAAATAAAGTGGACTTGGTCAAAACTTAAAACGATTGCTTTGTAAAATAACATTAGGAGGATAAAAACATCTACAGACGAGGGAGAATAAAGTTGCATATCTGACAAAGAAGTCATATCTAGGATATTTTAGAACCCACACAAATGAAAAATCATAGGCATAGGTTGAGAGAGAGGAGGAGCATGGAGTTAGTGCCAAATGAATTTAGCCTTCTGCATCTCAGCTGTGCCTTTGCACCTACCCAGATGCACCTCTTATCTACCTTTTCCTTGCTGATGGGGCTGCTATACATGTCCAATATCATGGTGAGCGAGTGCAAGGGCGCCCAGGTTGCTTGGGCAGCTCGGGCCACATGGCCACCTGAGAGCCCATGGTTAGGTGCTCTGTCACCACCAAAGCCCAACAGCAAGCCAGGGCTGCTTCTCCAATGGAGAACAGCTACCTGCAGAAGAGGGTAAGGGCACGCTGGTAGTCCTGGAATCTGAATCGCAACGACTCACCAACTGGTGCTTCCCAGAGGTGCCATACTGTGCCCCTATTTGCCATGAACTTCAACAACCTGATGATTCCTAACTAGCCACTGTCTGATTGCAAGTATAAGAGAAGCTCTGGATAAGGAACCGTGAAGCAGCTCGCTTGGCTGAGCTGTGATCATAAGCAACGGCATGAGATGTCGTTAGCAGCAGGGCTCGTAGCAATAGCTGACACAGCACGAACCAGAGTCCTTACTAGTTTCTCTACATCCACTTCAGCCAGAGAGGAGGCTGCGCTGCTGTCACAACTATACACTTGTCGTTGGCTTCCTGCCACCCAGGATGAGGAGGAAGCCTTCAGGGGCACTGCTGCCCCCTTGTTGTTCTGCACCTGCTCACCCTCTCCCCTCTTTGCCACAGGAGCCAGGCTCCAGTCCTGTTAACCTGTTAACCCAGCCAGTGATCCTGGGCTCTGCGGTCCCCTCCCTCCACAGCCCTTGACCTGGCTCCTACTCATCCCTCAAGTTCCGCTCAAATGTTGCTTCCCTCAGGGAACCTCTTGAGGCCATTACTCTCAGAACCCCAGGCCTTACCTTCATGGTAGTGGCGCTCACGGTAAATGTATATTCCTTCTATATTCCTTCGGACAATATGTTCTGTCTTATCGCCAAGAAGTTACAGTTTCCAACAGGGGAGGGTTTGCAAAAGTTCTCCCGTTTTATTCCCAGACCCTGGCACAGCGTTGGGTGCACAAGTCTGTTTTTGATGAGTGCATGAATGAATGGTAAAGCATCGTTTTGGGGGTCTCGAATGCATGGGAGCTGGTGTGAAGCTGCCTCTGGATGCCAGTTCCACATGCAGAGGGGACATGGCCCGTGGGGGGTAAAAGTTCAAGGACAGGGCTTCCTCCTTTGTAGGTCCCATTGGCTCTGCCCAAGATAAAGTTCTCCTTGGGGCTGGGAAAGTTTGTAAACAAAACGCGGAACTTGATTTCACAATCCTATTTGGCTGGCAGTTGGCTGTTGGGGACTGACCGATGCTGCTCTTTGGGGCCTTATTTTTAGTTTCTGGAGATTTTACTGTATTTGGTGATTTTTCAAAACTGGGAAAAAGCTGGCTTCATTTGCTGTGCTCCAGGGATTGGGACATGGCCAGAATTGTTCAGGAAAGGAGCCGGCTGGAAGGGGGGCTGGCTGGGCTGGGTAGGGCGGAGTGGTGAATGCTTAGGCCTCCGAGGCTCTCGAGGCTCTCGGCTGGGCAGAACAAAGATGTTTCAAAGTGACTCTAGTGTCCCTAACAGCTGGCCCCCTGACCCAGAAGGTCGGGTCCAAGGTCCTGCCTCCCCTCCCCTAAGACCGCTCTCCTCCTCCCTGCGCCAGTCCCGGTGCCCGGTGCGGTGCGGGTCAGCACACCAGCGGTCAGCATCTCCCCAGCTGGAGTCAGACTTGAGCAGTCTGACAACAGAGACAGCAACAGGCAAGACAGCCCTGGCCTCCTCCCCCCAGGGCCCACTGGAGTCTGGAGGGCGCCTGTGCCCCCAACCCTGACCTTGACAATGAGGGGTTGTAGTAGCTTAGAGTTTTTCAGCTGAGACTGCCAGGCAGCCCAGTTCATCTGGCTTAAGAGAAGGTCAGTGGGATCCTACCAGTAGCGCTTGCAAGTTAACGACCTACCGGTTGGGAAGGGCTTACTGGAGATGCAGTTTGATTCTGAGCTCAAGGGCGGAAGCCTCCTGGGGCGGTTTCTCTCTGTCCTTCAGAAACGCCTCCTTGTGCACTGACTTCATTCTTGAGGCTCCCTGCAGTGGCAAAATGGCAGCAGCAGCTCAGGGCTCCGGTTTAGAGGGAGGGAGGAGGTCTTCCAGCATTCCCAGTCCAGTTCTTGGTCTTTGTAGTGCCAGGAAGGCACGGAGCTGGTTCTCATTGATCCCGGAAGACGGGTCAAGGAGGAGTCCTGGGGCCCTTGGTGGCTTTTTCAGGCTTTTATCGCATCATTGTATCAGAGGCGACCAGGTACAAGGCAGGCAGGGGTGTGGAGGTGGGGGCAGGAGGCGGGCAGGCCTCCTAGGTCCCGGTGCATCCTCACTCTCTGGGCTGCTGCCTCTCTTCTGCTGTTCTCTGTTCTCTCTCTCCTGGCATCCTCAGACGCCGCCCTTAGACGCCGCGTGCCTCGGCCCAGGTGCGCCCACTTGCGCACGCCCACACCCTGCTGGAGGTGCCCGCCGTCAGGCACGCGTGCAGGACCGCAGGTGTCCATCATCACACCGATGGTGGGAGGGCGGAAAAGCCTGATCACTTTTCACTGACCCTACAGTCTTCATTGGCTGTTTGGAGTCAGGGGCTCTCTTCTACCAATAATACCGACTGTGCAAAGGCAGCACACCAACTGACTTAGGCTGGTTTTGGAGGTGTGGAGGAAGCCCAAGGCTTCACCAGGAAGGAGTGGAGAAGGGGCCCTGTAGGGTAAATGAAATGGTCAGGCTTTTCAGCTGCGTCTCTGTGGCTATCACCTGTGGCCTTGATTGTGCTAATGCAGGAGGCACTTGGGAGCATGGGCCCAGGGCACACATGCCTAACTGTGGCTACCTGGACCATGGTATGAGCATGCATAAGTGTGCACACCTGAGGCCGACGCCATAGGGGCGGCGTCACTCAGAGACAGGAATGGCTACAGCAGAATGGCTACGAGACGGCGAGTGACTACAGAGAGGCAGGACCACGAGACAATGCCAGAGAGAGCCCAAAGAGAGAATAAAGATTTGCAGGGGAAGGAGGGCTCCCTGGTGGCACAGCAGGTTAAGCACCGCATTGTGAAGCATCCCTTGCGTGAGTTCGATCCTTGGCCAGGGAGGGGCCCCACATGATGCAGCAGACCTCTCCTGCCTCACCCACTACTCCCCTCAGCAGTGCATTTCAGTCCATCTGCCTGTTCTGCTCCCCACTCTGTCTCTGGTGAATCCTCTCACTTCCTGAGACTCTTGTATACATAAATAAATTTAAATACATAAATAAATTTAAATACATAAATAAATTAAAAAAAAAGATTTGCAGGGGGCTGCAGCCTCCCTGCCTTGCCATCCTACAGGCTTGCCCACAACAATTGGTGTAGAACGATCATTAAAACCTGAAAAAGCCACTGAGGCGCTAGGGCTCTCCTGTACCTGTCTGCCCTGCGCCTGCGGGCACTACAGAACCCTAGGGGCATTGGGCCACGCTGAGGCCCAGCTCCTGCCTGAATGTTTCCATCACAGAAGGCGGGACAGGCTGGGGAAAAGGGTCCCCAGCAACTCTAAAAGGACATTATAGATGCTTCACATGCTCAGGGAGGCTCCCCAGTCCCTTGCTCTGAGCCTTTTCCTCTTGCTTTATTCAGCTCTTCAGGAAACCTATGTCCTCCTTCTAGCCTTTGTGAGATTGGCCCATCCACCCTGTGCCCATGGTAACTCCCTGCCCCGGTCACTGCCTTGGACTTTGGTCTTGGGAGAAGCAGTCCACTGGGGCCTTGCTCGCTGTCCCGTGGTACCCAGGAGATAAGGAAGGAGTCTCTAAAGGCCTTTTACTGCCAGAGGAATGGAGAGGTCGTCTCAGGCAGAGGGCTGGGGTGGACATAGGTCCTGCATCCAAGGAAGGTTCGAATATCTCAAAAGCTGGACGAGGGGCTCCTGTGCAGGGTCCCAGGTGTGACAGCAACAACATTAGGGCTGGAACAGGTGAGTCAGAGGGAAGCTGGCAGCTCCTGTGCAGGAGCGGATGGGACAGGAAGGTACACAGCAGTGGAGAGTTCACAGGGAGCCAGTGTTCAGACTGATGGCCCCAGCAGTCTGAGAGCTGCCAGTGCTGCCCAAGAGGACTGAACTCGGGCGCCTCCTCAAGGGGAGCTGGAATCTCTCCCAGGGCCACTCAGCTCTGGCCAAGGGCTAACAGGCCTCATATTTTCCTGTCAAGATGTATACAGTTCCCCCATGAGCAGGCAGAGGGGGTGAGGTGGGTGGAGGCTGCCAGTGTCCCTCACCTCTGCCCTGCTCAGACGCAGGGCTACTCCTGGCCATGCTGGCTCTGCTGCCCTCGCAAAGACGGGGTACCCCTGAGCACTCACTCTCTAGTTTCTGAACCCAGAGTCGCTCTGCAGGCAGCTAGTCTGCTCGCCCCTTCCAACTAGTTGGTTCAGTCTGTGTGATTATGGATGGCCGTGGTGCTCACGTAACCCAGTGGGCCAGGGCACATGGGCGGGGTGAGAGGGCGAGGAGGGGCCCGGTGCATGCTTTGCGCTGGCATAGTGCCCATGGCCTTGAGAGCTTGTGTGGACTGGAGATGGCGTATGGGGCAACGAAACGAGCAAGGAACCATGTCCAGACGACGGCACCTGGCTCCATGCGTCACTGACTCTGCAGCAGAGCTGCTGTCGGGAGCGTGTCCATCAGGGGAGGCAGGGCAGACAGGAGCCTGTTCCTCTTGTTTTATCCACAGTTCCACGAGAAGTCCAAGTCCTCTGACAATTACTGCCTGGCTTGATCCCTGCACAGCCTGTACCCCATGGTCATTTCCCTCATGGCCCCTATCGCTGCCTAGGACTTTTTTGTTTGCTTTCTGGTGCCCCCAGTTTCCTGAAGATGGAGACGTGGCTTATTTCCCACTGTCTCCTCACCATGCAGCCTATGCCTGTGGAAGGTATGCAGTAAATACAGAATGATGCCTCCCTTGGTGCAGACCTGGAGCTTGGAAGAAGCAGGGGAGAGGACTGCAGGGCGTGACTGAGCCTGCCGAGGTGGAGGAGCCTGCTAAGAAGGAGGAGCCTGGCAAGGAGCAGGAGGAGCCTGCTGAGGAGGAGGAGGAGGAGGAGGAGTCAGGAAAGGCACCCAAGGCAGATGTGGTCACCACAGTCACACAGCGCTGTGACCTTGGGCACTTCTGAGGCAGCAGTGAACAGTGAATGTGAAGAAGACAGTGTGGATGTTCTTGAGGGCTGTAGCCCACCGAGCAGAGGTGAGAGACCAGAGACCCCTCCGCCCCCTGAGAGATTGCAAAAATGCCTCAGTCCCAAAGGTGTGCATTGGGACAGTGATGTGTTCAAGTTTGGTTGTGTGAGAATTACACCGACATCTATTTGAAATCCTTGGAACACCACCTCCTTCTCACGACTCCTGTGAGCCCAGACATTTCATCATAGACTGGTGAAAGCAGACATTAATTTGATTCCCTTTGCGCTGGAATTCAATCATGTCCGCGTGGGGACATGTTTGCATGTATAGATATGGATGTCTAGGTGACAGAACAGGAGGACACAATGTCATTGAGTTCTTTGTCCCCCATATCCAGGCAGGTATTCTGTGGGCGCGCTTGTGGAATGGTTACTTGATAGTTCAGTTTCTAGTGGAAAAACCACGTGGAGAATGAGGAAAGGATATAAAAGTGTTTGGGGGACTGTAAAAGTAAAAGACAAGTAAGTAGCTTCCCTGGGGACCTGAGGGCAGGAAATCAGCGAGAAGCCGATATGTGGGGCGGTCGCCCTCTGGTGGCCAAAGGGAAGCATAGCTCTTGGAACCACAGCATTTGCAGTAAAACCTCACGTGGAGGAAGAAAAGAGAAGCCCTGGAGCTTCTAAATCACACCTGGCAAAATGCCTGGAATGAAGTACTTAGGAGTACCAGTAAAGTGTCTGGAAAGATGCTCTGCAAACTTGTGCAGCGGAGCACGATATTCTGGGCCTCACATTTTCCAGTTGGTGCTATTAAGATAACCCGGGCAGGCTGTACTTAATGAATGAGACACATCCACACGGGGCACACAGGTCGGCCTCTGCTCCCTCTTCTGCCAGGGGCAGACAGGAGGTTTGTCTACTGTGCCCTGATGGGCATAGACTGCTCCTCCTTAACCAGTGACCCCCAAATGTGCCTTAGGATTCCCTGGGGAAAGTTGGCACCACCACAGATTTATTTCCAATACCTGGAAACTCTTTTTTCTCTGATGGCTTATTGGTATGAGTCACTCTTCTATAGAAAGGGAAAAAAATCGTAGGTGGAATAGGAAGGAAGGATGATCCTATTTATTAAGAGGTTAGTAAATATTCATACTCAATCATCATAACAATCCTATCAAAAGATTGTTTTTCTTCAATAAGTGGTGCTGGGCAAACTGGACTGCTACATGCAAAGAAATGAAAACTAGAATACTGCCTTTCACCATGCACAAAAACTGGATTAAGGAATTAGACATAAGACCTGAAACCATAAAATATATAGAAGAAAAAGTAGGCAAAACTATACATGACATACACCTCAGTAACATCTTTAAAGACACAGTACCCAAAGCAAAGATAGTGAAGGAAAAGATAAACAGCTGGGACTACATCAAACTTAAAAGCTTCTGTACAGCAAAAGACACACTAACCAAAACAAAGCGACATCCCACCCACTGGGAGAAAATCTTTGCACACAACACTACTGACAAGGGACTTACCATAAAGATCTACAAAGAGCTGACCAGACTAAAGAAAAACAAAGTAAACAATCCAGTCAAAAAATGAGTAGAAAAGCTAAAAAGACATTTCTCCAAAGAGGAAATGCAAATGGTCAACAGGCATAAGAAAAAATGCTCAACTTCTCTTGTCATCAGAGAAGTGCAAATCAAAACCACGATGAGATACCACCTCACCCCGGTGAGAATGGCACATATCAAAAAAAGTAGCAACAACAAATGTTGGCGAGGATGTGGAGGATGTTCTGTCACCTAGACATCCTATCTACTCATGCAAAAATGTCCCCACGCTACACTGCTGGTGGGAATGCAAGCTGGTCCAGCCACTATGGAAAACACCCAAAAGACACAAAAACACTGATTCAAAAGGATACCTGCACCCCTATGTTTATTGCAGCACTATTTACAATAGGTAAGACCTGGAAACAACCTAAATGCCCAAAAACAAATGATTGGATCAAGAAGATGTGGTACATATACACAATGGAATACTATGTGGCAATCAAAAAAATAAACTAGAATCATTCATAGGAACATGGATGGAGCTGGAAAGGATTATGCACAGCGAAATAAGTCCGAAGGCAAAAGAAAAATACTGGATGGTTTCACCCCTAGGAGGAATATAAGGGAACCAAATAGTGACCAAGGAGAAGAATAATAACAATTGAAAAGGCAACAAAAACAAAAAGACAAGGACAAATTAGAAACACTTTGTGAGGAGTGGGGAGGGAATGGGTTGAGGGCAGAAAGAGCACAAGGGACTGAGGTGATGGTGCACGGGTGAAATGGTGGTGGGAAATCCATGGGGACCACAATTAATGTCAAATAGATATAAAGAAAGGAAAAAACCCATTGTTTTTCTGCTCATTTCACAGATAAGGAAACAGGTTCAACAAGGCAAACTGACATGCTTAACATGAAAAAGAAAGTTCCAGAACAGAAGCATGGGGTCTTATGCCCTAGAAATCACAGGGCCTTGGGGGCAGAACACAGGGAACTTATGGGGCTGTATAAGGACACAGTATCTCTCTACTCTCAGGTCAGGGAAGTGGGGGAGAGGTGATTTCGATGAGAAGCCTCTCTCAACTCCCACTGCACCCACCAGGCTGGATGCCTGCTCCCTTCTACCCCAGATTTCTGCATTTATGTCTATAAACACATCAAATACAATCATTTTATAACTATCTTTTAGTTCCATATATAACTATATCTTTAGTTCCACATTGGAAGCCCTGTGAATCTGGTTCTGTAGTATGTTGTTCCTGCTAAATCTTACTATGGTGTGTTATTTGGTAATTTCTTACTGAAATCTGCTCATTTTCTTATGACTTTACAATGTGTCACTATAAATGAAATTTCCAAATATGTTTTCCATGTGATTTTGGGTTGTGAGGTCCAGCTTATTGTTCAGGTGAATTTTTCCACTCGGCTTAAGGCCAGGACTTGAGATGGTCAACCTGCTTGCAGTTTTCGGGGTGAGGAGAAGCTGGAGGGGGTGGGTCAGCTTGCTGGTATGTTGTGTAGCTCTTTGGGGCCCCAGTTTTCTGGAGGAAGGGTATTCTAACAGACTCCCCTCCAGTGTGGGTTCTCAGCTCTGCGACATATACTTCGGGCTTGGAAGGATTTGAAACCAAAATCAGCAAAACTCACCTGTTCCCGGAAGTCCTTTTAGGGCTCTGCTTACCTCTGATTTCCACGTCCAGCTGGTTTCCTGTCCAAGAATGCTTTACCTTTTTGCTGGTTCAATGGTGTTTCTAGGAAAACATTTTCTATTTTATTGCAGATTTTTAATTGTATTCAGTGACAGGAATACTCAGCTACCCACATACGCCAGAGCGTTGGACACTGAAGTGCCCATATATTTTTGTTAAACCTTGTACCTCTGGAATAAAGTTAATCATAGTATACATTGTTAAAATTGTTCACTAATATTCTGGTGCTTACATCTTTATGATTTTTCTTACTCATCCTATCCATAACCCACTTTTAAAAGTTTGCTTTTTTTAAACTTGGTAATTACATCATCATTTGTGGTTTGGGAGTAAAGGATCCCCCCTTCCATGTGCTGTCATATCCATAGTGCATCCTCCACCAAAGAACCTGTAGTGCACCCCCTTACACCACTGTAATTCCTCCCTGCTATTCTCATACCTTCCTCTTCCCTCTTCGTCTAGATTATTCAGTTCTAGAATCAGATTTTAAGGGTTAGTTTTTGTTTTTTCTTGACCCTTTGTTTAGTTTCTCTATATTTCACTTATAAGTGACATCATCCATCGTTTGTCTTTCTTCTTCTGACTTACTTCACTCATAATTCCTTCCAGCTCCATCCATGATGCCTTAAATGGTGCGAGTCTGTCTTTTTGATTGCCAAGTAGTATTCCACTGTGTATACATACCACATCTTCTTCATCCACTCCTCCATTTTTGGTCCTTTAGGCTGTTCCATACCTGAACTACTGTAAATAGCACTGCTGTGAACATGGCAGTGGCTTTGTATTCTTTGGGTAGATACCTGGAGGTGGAATTGCTGGGTCATACAGGAGATCCATTTTTTAATATTTTGAGAATCCTCCCTACTGTTTTCCATAGGTTTGCCACAGTCTACATTCTCTCCAACAGTACAACAGGATCGGTAGGGACAGAGCCAACAAGAGTCCCTCTTCTTTGTCAACTTTATTTTATTAAAATATATAGGACTGAATACCGGTGGGTGCTGAGAACAGGGCCACCCTCCCAGGCCAGCCCCAGGGGAGACGCTTCTGCCATGCAGACATGCGGCCAGTCCGCATCCCAGAGTGGGAGCTGGGCCCCTCCTGGTTGGACGAGCGGTCCGTCTGGCCTGCGGACAAGGGGGCAGGGACATGGTGGTGAATCTCCCTTATGGCCTTGGCCCCTTAGAAGCAGAGCTACACCAGCTGGGAGGGCTGGGCAGGGAAGTGGGGGAGAAGATCCCTGAGCCAGGGAAAGCTGATGCCCTCCTGAAAGAGGGGAGAGGGACCCCAAGTCAGACTGGAGATGGGGTGTCAGTGCAACTCTGATGGGGAGGACCCCCTGTGTGAGTGCAAAGGCCGAGCCACAGGCCAGTCTCCACGGCCTCCACCATCCTGCCTTTCCTCGAGGGCCTCGCTCACCCTGTGCTGGGCCTGGGCAGAGATGGGTGGCAGCCGATGGAATGTATCATGTGGGAATGTTCCTCAGAAGGGCCTGTGCTGCCTGAGACGGGGTCCCCTCCTGGGAGGCCTGGGCAGAGAGAGCAGCATTTCTGACTCTCCTGGAGGCCTCTGCTGGCCCTGGGCCCCTCTGCCTCACTGCTGCCTCCTGGCTGCAGCTGACGTGGGCCTCTATCCCCCGAGCAGAACCCATCGAAGCGGAGCCCCGGGTTTGTGCTTTTGAATGTTGGTGAGCTGGGCTGGACTGGGGCTTGGCTTTGAGCCCCTAATGTGCTGAGGCACAGAACTAGCCCCCCGCCCCTGATTCTTCCTGGGGACTTCCTATGGACTGGGGATTCCATACAGGGACTGCTGGGACGCAGGCCTCAAGCCACCAAGATGGCCTCCTCTCAAAATAGCAGTGTTCCCTGGCTCCCAGGCTCCCCTCATGAGTTGCATTCTGAGCTTGTGCTTTGTGTCTGGAGTGGGGACGAGCCCATGTGGAGGGGCCCACATTGTTGTGTGTGGGAGGCTCAGTGAAACTGCTGGGCCAAGGGAAGCAAGGGCAGAGGGAAAGAGGGATGGGGTCGCCCCTTCCCGGTCGGTGCCAGCACGGCAGCCAGCCCTGAGTCAGCCTTGTCCTCAATTCGGACCTGTGATGGCTCAGTCTAGTGCTTGAGGGGAGCAACCCACCCACCGCACCGCACTGAGCCAGAGGCTGGGGCAAGCCACAGCTTCTCCCACCCCCACGGAGAGGCAGACAGATAGCTTGCCTCCCATCAGGAAACCTAGTCCCCAAACTCGAGAGGCCCCCTTTCCTGGGCTGGAGGGGAATGGAGCCCAGTGACCCCGCACCGCCAGAGCTGGCCCTGCCCACTGGCATGGCAGGTGTCCTGGGCCCCAGGGAGCATTGCCAGGAGCACCTCTTCCTAGTCCAAACTCCCTTGACCCCAGCTGCCCCTCCAGCATCATTCTATGAGTGCAGTCAGTGGGGAGGGGTGACGGAGCCAGGGGGAGCAAGGTGGCCAGAGAGGCCCCCAGAACCTGGCCCAGAAGCGATGGGAAAGGGGTGGCAGGAGGGAGGGGCAGGTGGGCTCTCACACGTAGAGTCTTTACTTTGGAGACTGGACTCTTCTCTAGGGGGAGCTTGACTCTTTGCTGCGAACACCTCAGCCCCACCCCAGAGGCAGCCTTGCCCTGCTGGCCTGGGAGGGAGGATGGCCAGGGGGTGTGTCTTATCACCCGGACTCAGCCCCCAGCCACACTCAGTCCCTCCCTGACCTCTGTTCCCCCTCTAGCAGCCCAGAGAAATGGTGGGGTGTGTGTCTGTGTGTGTCTGTGTGTGTGTGTGTGGAGCAAACTGTTCACTCTTTGCAAATATATTAGAAAAAAGTTTCTCATGGAGGCTACTCCTGGCAGGACTGAGGTTTCTGTGGGGGCAGAGGCGGCAATGCCACTTAGAGATCCCCCCACATGTCCTAGATGACATTCTCGAACAGCTGCATGGAGCTCATGATGTTCTCATCCTGCATGGAGAGAAGGACCAGAGGCTTGGTCAGTCCCTGGGTGGGCAGTGTCCAATCCACCCCCTCCATCACCTTGAGCAGATTCTCATTGGGGACACAGTGGGCACGCAGAGGGGATGGACACAGCCTTCTTCAGCCCACAGTCTGATCATAAGCCTGAAGATAAGCCTGCCTGGGGCCGGCCAGCTCACTGATGGATGAGCCTCCCAGGGGGAGGCTGCAGCAAGAGGAGGCTCTGGGAGTGATCGGTGCTGAGGCTGGCCGAGGCTGCATTTTGTCCCCTGCTCTGTGTGTGTGTGGGGGGGGGGGGAGGGAGGTTCCAGCTGCCTTCCCTGACTTGGGGGCCAGAGGCCCCAACAGCCACCCCTGGCCCCACACCCCCCTCCGCTGCAAGGCATTCTGAAGACGAGGCCCAAGTGGGATGTGGGCTGGCAGGAGCAGGTGGGGAGGGACAGACTCAGGACGAAGATGAAAATGGGGCCTGGCGATGGGGAGGGGCCGGGGCCTGCCAGGTGCAGCAGACTCACTGGGTGTTCTCGACTCCCAGTGTCACCCACCTTCTGACAGGTCTCCAGGAACTCGTCGATGGTCACCACCCCGTCCTGATTTCGGTCCATTTTCTGTAATCCAAGCAGCAACCTCAGTGAGTCTCTTCCCAGGGAGCCCCTCTCCGGGCCTGAGAGGATGAGTGGGTGGGTTCTCTCCACCCTCACCTACTTGCATCCAGGCCACATAAAGTCCCTCCCAGTCACCTCTCGCCCACAGCTGACCTTTCCAGCATCTTCTTAGTGTGCCCCTACCCCCAGCAGCTTCCCTGATGGCCGCCTGGGCTTACCCACCACAGGACGCATCCCATGCTCAATGACCCCCTTGCCTCCCCGACACGCAGCCGGGGCAGATGGAGCAACTGAGGCGTGAGATGGGCACAAAGCAAAGTCACCCAACCCCATTTCTCTCACACAGGGTCCCTGCAGGAGATGAGGAGCTTTTAGAAGGTGCCAGAACACTGGCCCAGAGTGTCAGCTGTCTTGGAGTCGATGACCCCGCTTGCCTGAGATCAGCTCTGTGGACCAGTGATCGGGGTCCTGACAAACAGCCAGGTGCAGGATGTAAGTTGAACCTCCTTGTGAAGGGGACCGAGGGGTTGGGACTTGCCCTGAGAGCAGGAGCGCTTTCCTCTTCTAGCTGCTTCCCTCACTGCCTGGCCGGAGCGCTCACCTGGAAGAACCTCTCCACGTGCTCCAGAGGTGCGTCCTCCCGCAGGATGGGGTAGGTGTGGCGGCCCATCATGTCGTAGATGGACTTCATGATGGCCAGCATCTCCTGGGGGCCAGAGGGCTTGGCATGAGCTTCGCTGCAAGAATGTGCGGGGGGGGGGGGGGGCAAGGGTCTGAGGGGGGGG